>JAVTVY010018561.1:0-81911 GCA_036873755.1 Hanleya hanleyi
ATGCTCATGCACACTCGGGTCGTCAACACCAGGTGCTTTATCCGAGTTTTAGCCGTCAATTCAAAATCAACCCATTGGACTGTTTACCTGAGACAATGACCCAGTTTACATACGAATCACCATTCCTCGGTCCTTTCCGCCGCCGCTGGTAGATCAAGTGCTCCAGCTGACGCGTAGGGGATTTCCAGCTCGAGTTGGTCGGAGCGGAGGCGGAAAGGACCGAGGAATGGCGATTCGTATGTAAACTGGGTCATTGTCTCAGGTAAACAGTCCAATGGGTTGATTTTGAATTGACGGCTAAAACTCGGATAAAGCACTTGGTGTTGACGACCCGAGTGTGCATGAGCATCGCTGGGGGTCCTAGGGGAAAAGTGGTATAGTTTTTGAAGAAGATAAAGCTTTATTTACGCCCGTTTGGCGAGAAGCCTTGAACAGCGTTTCCAGCCTGTTCTCTTTTTATACGTACGTTCAATATGGCGCCGGCATATAGATTGTCCCAGCCGCCTGTGACAGGTTATAGGTTAAACCTGTTGAATACCTCAAATGGAGTATAGGCTGGTCAAGTAACATGACTGGTATTTTATTATCAGAGTCATGCCGTACGATCCAAGGTGATTCACTGATGAAAATAAACGTCAGAAAATAGACCCGAAATGCACATAAACACACCCCCACACCAAAACGATCAGCCAAAAACACATACTTGCATTCCAAATACAGCCGAGAAAATCCCAGTCAAGAAATGTAAACATCTCCACCATCTTGATACAAGGGCTTTTCCAAAAATTATATCCACCACCACCCCCACCTAAGGAGGAGTTTCCCCACAAACAATCACCCCCCCCCCCCTCACCTAAGGAGGAGTTTCCCCACAAACAATTTAATTGAAATTCTGTTCTATTCATTTATGGTACTTTTATAATGTGGAATTCAAGATAGGTGTTGATGGAAATATAAAGTTCTATGTATTTGGATCTAAAATACAAAATGTCAGGTGTAATTCTGGACCATTCAATAGGAGGGTGGGCATAATTTTTTTAAATACCATTGTACCAAAAGGTGGAGATGTTTACATATATTGAGTAGGATTTTCTTGGCTGTATTTGGAATGCAAGTAAGTGTTTCTGGCTGCTATACATCACGAACCCAGATAAACCATACATTATGACAGTGGGGGGTGTGTGGATGTGAATTTCTGGTCTATTTTCTGATGTTTTATTTTTGTCAGTGCATCACCTTGGATCGTACGGCATGACTCCGATAATAAAATCAGTCATGTACTTGACTATGGGTAGGCCTACTATACCTAAGTTGGGGTACAGTACCTCATTTAAGGTATAGTGCTATATCCCAATTAAGGTGTAGTCCTATAGTATATCAATTTTAGTTTTTGAAAATTTATGCAGTAACCAGGTCATGGAAAAGGACTAACTTTGGATAATATTTTTATACTTCGATATTTTCATGCTGGCATATTTTGCTAGTTATTCTGTTCGTATAAAGACGTGTATACAACAGTGGTGAGTAATACACATAACTGCAATATCACAGAGAATAATTTCGGCGAGCAAAATTATACAATCACATTGGCAGTTTTGTGAAGTAGATTCTATCTTGTTTTTGTAGTTTAGATGCTGAAATTCGCCATTGTCGTTTAGTATGAAAATCGGTCAAAATATCCCAATTAGGATATATTTCAATATCCAAACTTGGATTTATATCCCAAGTGGGATAATATATATCCCAGTTAGTCCTTTTCTCTGACCTGATAATTCAGACATCTGTACAACCCACAGAGGATATGGATTAGTTCAACACATATTTGGCTTTACTATATTGGACATTTTCAGCAAATTATCATCATTACACAGATAGACTACACATTTGAATCCATCACTTCGATATTTTCAGAACGATAAATCTCTTTAATTTAAATTTTTAATCTCTCTATCACTCAAATAAAGACTGCATATGAAGACATGCCTAAAATTATGTTGTGAACATGTGTAAATGTCAGATACAACATGTTGTAGATGCAGTGAATACATGTAGTTCACAAATTGAATTCAATTGTCTCACACATCACACATTCTGTTAGCCTGGCAGTGTCCGAAATGATAGGCAGAGAACTGTTTCTAGGTACACATGTGCATGGTACATGTAGCAGTGTGTCATTTTTTGGTCATAAAAATTAATTTCAGTTAGTCACTTACTAAAGTTATATTCGCACAAGGCCACTAGATAAAACATGTCACAATATACCGTCTGAATTTGTATGTGAAATATCTCTAAACATGTACATTTAAGACAATTTCATCGTGAGACAATTAGACGAAATTAAAATGTGTAGTCTGTGTGTTTATTAAATGATAATAATTTGCTAAAAAAAAGTCCAAGATAGTAAGGCCACATGTATGATGAACTGATCCATGCCCTCCGGGGTTTGAACACGTGTCTGAATTACTGCATAAATATGCGAAAACTAAAATTGATATAGCCCTATACCTCGATTGGGTATAACACTATATACCTCAAATGAGGTACTGTACCCCAACTAAAGTACCTCATTTGACGTATTCAACCTAACTGTTGTACAGGTTGGGGAAAATACCTTGATTGAGATATGGTAAATTATACCTCGATCGGGATATAAGCTTATGTCAATTTTTTTTTTTTTTTATATTTATGGAAAATGCAAACATTTACACATGACCCAGAAGGCATGGATCTGTTACACGTAACATCATTGCTTTCACAGAAACTCATTGCTTCATTTTATGTGACTATGCATTTGAATCAACAACATTAATATTTCCAAAATAACTTAGTGATTTTCAGATTAATTTCAGGAATTTTCAGATGAAGCCACTTCCGCCCCTGTAATTGGGGGTCTGACATCATTAATGTACACCCCAATTTTCTATGATTGCGTATTTCTCCTCATTTATGAGAGATAAATCTCTAACGGTAACCCCAGGCAGGACCATCTGTCAGAAACTAACCAGCATTATGTCAAAAGGGTTAGAGGAGTATAGAACTAGTACTTTGCAAATGGCTTTACTAAATTACTTGTACTTGCTTTGACCATTACTATTTGACTTTGAGCAGGATGGTAGTTTGTGTGGTGCGCTTGATTACAGCCTGGCTCGCTTGGTTAAAGGACTGGCCTCATCCAGACAGTGGGCTAGACTAGGTTTTGCCACAGCTCTCTCTCAGGTACCAATACTTATACACTGAATTTTCTGAAAGTTTATATACATGATGGATCAGCTATTAAAAATGTTTTTTGCAGATATGTGTACACTATTTATGCTTTGACTAGTGTATAATGTGTTTTGCAAACATGTGTATGCTATAATGCTTTGACTAGTGTACAATGTGTTTGCAGATGTGTATACTGTGCCTTGACCAGTGTACAATTTGTTTGCAGACATCAATCATATGTAAGTTTATATGCCTTGACTAGTGTACAGTGTATTTTGCAGACATGTGTATGCTATAATGTCTCGACTAGTGTACAATGTGTTTTGCAGACATGTGTGTACTAGATCGCCTTGTCTAGTAGTGTACAGTGTGTTTTGCAAACATCTATAGGCTACTGTGCCTTGACTAGTGTATAATGTGTTTTGTAGACATGTGTACACTACTGCCTTGACTACTAGTGTATAGTGTGTTTGCAGACCTGTGTATAATACAATGCCCTGACTAGTGTACAATGTGTTTTGCAGATACGTATACTATAATGCCTTGAATAGTCTACATGTACAATGTGTTTTGCAGACATGTGTATACTATAATGCCTTGACTACATGTAGTGTACAATGACGGGTTATTTTTTTTGCAAACATGTGTATACATGTACTATAATGCCTTGATTAGTGTACATTGTGTTTTGTGGACATGTACATTATAATGCCTTGACTGGTTTACAAGGGTGTGTTGTCAGGGTTTCATACACGTCATGTTTTGCCACCGGTACTCGGTGGCAAAATTAAGCTAAAAACTCAATTCATGCCGTAAAAACCTGAAGTTTATTTGTTTACTAAGGAAAATATTCAATTTTTGAACTGAAAACTCAATTCCGGTAAAAGCTAGAACACGTAATTCAAGCAAAGGATGGCGAAAAAAACAGACGTCGACTCACACCAAAAGGGGATTTCCAAATTCAGCCGAAAGTCAGTCTTCGGACATTTCCGTTTCCGACTTCACGTCCGTCAGTGAATCGATTCTGAAATATTCCTTGGAATACCCACGTTGCGACGTGAGAGTCGTCCCGAGTCTATACAGCTAGTAGTGACAATTTCTCGGGGATTGTCAGAAAATATTGCACGTCGACCTCCGTTCAGACAGTGCAGATTATCTTTTTTTCCATCTTCCCCCGCAGTTCCGACGCATCACACGGAATCTAAACGGGAAGTACATGAAGCAGCAGTATCGCAGGTAGTCCGAGGAATATATCGGTTGTCGACCTCCGGCACAAGATCTTCCCTCAATGCTCGCTCACTGCATAATTTCCAAATTGAGTGAAAGCAACTTCTAAAAGTTTACCAAGGGACAATGATAGATCTTTATATGAGATATTACCAACATTAATAGCTTAATCCTGCTGTGTATTCTCGAAAATGTAGGAAGGATTTCGGCAAGTTAACCGTTATTTTCTCGCACCAACGCACGTGTCACACCAACACACGTGCTGTTGTTGTAAAGTTCCGTGAACGGATCGGAGTAATTTTGGCTGCGAGATTATAAAACTAAAATGGACAAACTGTCAATTCAGGAATCATAAATGGAGTGAATAAAATCCAAGAGATAAACTCATATTAACAGTCGGTGGGTGAAACCACTCTGTTCACTTCAACTCGAAGCTTTCATTCATAATTTCACTAAATGTCACAGGGGCTAATTCTCGGGAAATTTTTATTTATACTGGTTTACTGATTTCAAATAGTGGCCTGAAAAATAATTTGATGACAATGGTGGGATATTTTTCAGCAAGTCTTGGATATTAAAAGTTTTTTTTATAGACTGGTAATTTTCTGTATTTGTGTGTTAAATGTTGCACTGTGACTGGAATATTTTTTGTTGACATCCACAATCTGACATTAATGTGCTGAAAATAGATTGCAAGATCGCGGTCAATCAAGAACATAAAAATGAACATATTAAATTATCGGTTTGTTTATTTTCACAATTCAAATACACAGCGGTATTGACAGGCTCTATTGCTCATCATATGGAAATTTTTTATACATTCCTTATGGTGGTTGCAAAATTACAAATAAACTCCACACAAGTCTGTCGGTCGGCGACAAAAACGTAAAACTACTCAATACAGGTGAAAAAAATACTGAATTTTCAGTAACCGGTGGCAAACATTTGGACTTCTATGAAACCCTGGTTGTATACTTGTCCAGCACATTCAGTTCTGATTGTGTTATTGTAGGGAAATATAACTTACATGCCAAAATACATCTTGTAAGTGCCTGATATCTGCATGAACTATCCTATACATGTTATAAACATAGCTAGGCATTTCTTTTGGAATTCTGTATAAAATAATGACCATCATGATGTCTATGATTCAGGTGCTGTTCACATTCCCTGAGGTGAACATTGAAGATGTGATGTCCACGATTGAGAGCAAACTGAAGTTTACAAAGCAAGAGAGTAAAGGGGTGAGTGAATATTTGGGGCATATCTCAGGATTCATTCAGTTGATAGATGATCTACATTCACATGAATGAATAGGAGTTCTCCCTATGTAGTTTTCTATCAGTGATGTCGAAATAAACCCACTTTCAGGTCAAACTGCAGGGGAGATAAGCCTGTCAGACTTGATCATTTTCCACTACAAAGTTATCTCCCCTAGTTGGCTAAAAAGACTATTTGAAAGATGCTGTCCTATCAGCGACACCGGAAATCGCAAAGATAAATCATTTCACTGGGCTAGGTATCCCAAAAGATGGAAAATCTCCTGAAAACAGATATTTTATGCTAGATTTGAGGGATTTGAACAAAATTATGGCAAAGAAACGGAAGATTTACATCACTGAATTTTTCTTTTTTTAACTGTCTATTTGGGCCTTTTTGTCAACTTTCTAACTTGGGTGCCAGTAAAATGTATGAAAATAGGCATGTATATGCCCATGACCTGCTTCAAGTATTGGACAATTAAGGTTGCATTCAATTCACACTTATTTGTTCCCTGGATGAATCAGGCTATGGTGTAGTACATGTCCCAATATTTATTGATTTCCTCAGGAACAAGGGAACATTCTACTGGGTAAAGTCACAGCTTACATCACCATTGTCAGATCAGGACGACTGAGACAGGTTTGTCACACTCTCATTCATAAGGCATGTACTTTTTTGTGAGAGATTACAGTGGAATATTTCTTGAATAGGAAGGACATTGTTTCACTTGCTGAAATATTTCATGCATTTGTCTGTACAGTTAACATGGTTAAATGTATATCAAGAGATCTTGATCTTGTCATGTCAAAACTATATCACTGTTAGTTCAGTTGGGAATTCAATATCACTGGTTGCCCTTCTTTAGGCCGCTGATAATTGATGGTTAATTTCCCATAACCAGCCCTCATCTATATTTTGAGGGCAAATAATGAAAAACCCATGAGGGATTTACATTTTCATGAGTAAAACTTGTTCATTTTCTTCATATTTGTATACAATTGGTTTGCAAGTTAATAATTAATAATTATCGCACTCAGCATGTGTATTTTTACAAGCAAGGTTACAAGAAACAAATAATTAACCGTGGCCTTACTACCTACTGAATTATTTCTTATTTACTTTTTTTTGTAAGTAAAATAAAAATTATTGATAAATTTGAAAATTTAAATACATATGTCAAATTTGTTTTCCACAGATTGTTGACTTTTAAAAATCTGACCATACATGTACTATGAACTTTTTCTATTCTGATTATGCAAGAGAAAATGTTTGTATTCAAAGGGCTTGGGGAAAGATGTTATTTCTGTGGTAAGGAGACTAAACGATTTGAAGAAAGAGAAGAGTTATTTATTACAGCCTTGTGTTTGTGGTATTGAACAGCTTATCAGAATGGTATGTAACCATGGCAACACAGGCTACAAATATAGTTGTGACAATAGAGGGTATATTGTATATTCTGTTTGTGATGGGTGTGTCTGGGCTGCAGAGTGTTTCTGAAAGTGTGTAGGGTGGCAGGGAGTGGTGGTGCACCATGGAGTTAGCAGAGAGTGGTGGTGCACCATGGAAGGGGGTTAGCAGGGAGTGGTGGTGCGCCATGGAGGGGGTTAGCAGGGAGTGGTGGTGCACCATGGAGTTAGCAGAGAGTGGTGGTGCACCATGGAGGGGGTTAGCAGGGAGTGGTGGTGCACCATGAAGGGGGTTAGCAGGGGGTGGTGGTGCACCATGGAGGGGGTTAGCAGGGAGTGGTGGTGCACCATGAAGGGGGTTAGCAGGGGGTGGTGGTGCACCATGGAGGGGGTTAGCAGGGAGTGGTGGTGCACCATGGAGTTAGCAGAGAGTGGTGGTGCACCATGGAGGGGGTTAGCAGGGAGTGGTGGTGCGCCATGGAGGGGGTTAGCAGGGAGTGGTGGTGCACCATGGAGTTAGCAGAGTGGTGGTGCACCATGGAGGGGGTTAGCAGGGAGTGGTGGTGCGCCATGGAGGGGGTTAGCAGGGAGTGGCGGTGCACCATGGAGGGGGTTAGCAGGGAGTGGTGGTGCACCATGTTGGTTAGCAGGGAGTGGTGGTGCACCATGGACGGGTGTAGAAGAGATTGGTGGTGCACCATGAAGAGGGTGAACAGGGATTGGTGGTGCACCATTGAGGGGTTAGCAGGGAGTGGTGGTGCACCGTGGAGGGGGTTAGCAGGGAGTGGTGGTGCACCATGGAGGGGGTTAGCAGAGAGTGGTGGTGCCTCATGGAGGGGGTTAGCAGGGAGTGATGGTGCCTCATGGAGGGGGTTAGCAGGGAGTGGTGGTGCACCATGGAGGGGGTTAGCAGGGAGTGGCGGTGCACCATGGAGGTGGTTGGCAGAGAGTGATGGTGCACCATGGAGGGGGTTAGCAGGGAGTTGTGGTCCACCATGACAGGGGTTAGCAGGGAGTGGTGGTGCACCATAGAGGGTTTAGCAGAGAGTGTTTGTGCACCATAGAGGGTTTAGCAGAGAGTGGTTGTGCACCATGGAGGGGATTAGCAGAGAGTGGTTGTGCACCATAGAGGGTTTAGCAGAGAGTGGTTGTGCACCATAGAGGGTTTAGCAGAGAGTGGTTGTGCACCATAGAGGGTTTAGCAGAGAGTGGTTGTGCACCATGGAGGGGATTAGCAGAGAGTAGTTGTGCACCATAGAGGGTTTAGCAGAGAGTGGTTGTGCACCATAGAGGGTTTAGCAGAGAGTGGTTGTGCACCATGGAGGGGATTAGCAGAGAGTAGTTGTGCACCATAGAGGGTTTAGCAGAGAGTGGTTGTGCACCATAGAGGGTTTAGCAGAGAGTGGTTGTGCACCATGGAGGGGATCAGCAGAGAGTGGTTGTGTACCATGGAGGGGATTAGCAGAGAGTGGTTGTGTACCATGGAGGGGATTAGCAGAGAGTGGCTGTGCACCATGGAGGGGATTAGCAGAGAGTGTTTGTGTACCATGGAGGGGATTAGCAGAGAGTGGTTGTGTACCATGGAGGGGATTAGTAGAGAGTGGTTGTGTACCATGAAGGTGATTAGCAGAGAGTGGTGGTGTACCATGGAGGGGATTAGCAGAGAGTGGTTGTGTACCATGGAGGGGATTAGCAGAGAGTGGTTGTGTACCATGGAGGGGATTAGCAGAGAGTGGTTGTGTACCATGGAGGGGATTAGCAGAGAGTTGTTGTGTACCATGGATGGGATTAGCAGAGAGTGGTTGTGTACCATGGAGGGGATTAGCAGAGAGTGGTTGTGTACCATGGAGGGGATTAGCAGAGAGTGGTTGTGTACCATGGAGGGGGTTAGCAGGGAGTGGTGGTGCTCCATGGTGGGGGGGGTTAGCAGAGAATGTTGATGCACCATGGAGGGGTTTCTTTGGGGTGCTAAACACTACCGGAGCCTTATCAAGTTCTGGTCCTGGCCCCATCTTGAATATTATGTCATTATCAGATGTTATTTGTTTTTCTGTCTGCTCCACATTCCTTGTGTATTGCTCAGTGAAGAATTATGATCTGGTACCTCATTATGAATGTCAAGGACATTACATTATTTACAGACCATGCTGAAGTCTGGCAATCTTAGGGTTGATAGTAGTGAAGCATTGTTATTAAAGGCTATACCAAATAGCCCCTGCACACTTGGCTTGAAAACATAGAGAGGCTGTGTAAAGAATTGACATCAAATGAACTTCAATAAACACAATAAAACAGATGTGGTGAAGAATGTATTGGGTATGATGATACCATCATGATGCCAACAGAGGGATTATGTTGTAGCCTTGTGATGTTGTTGGCATTACAAGGGAATGTCAGCTGGAACATTCATTATAAATGCTCAATACGAATGATTGTCATCAGATTGCGCTGTCATGGGTCAGCAGATCGCAGCTTTCACCATTTCCAATCAAGTGTGGAAATGAGTAATAGAAGTTTAAATTGTTTTCTTTTTGAATGTGAAATATAACCTCATACAATGATTTAGCATAAAAAATGTAATGGATAGAGGACCTTTGGGAAGAACCTTTAACAGTAGAAAGGTCCACCATTCAATTGATCACCTCTCCTAAATGTGGCTAGTAAATGTTGATCATCCCTAAGTGAACCTGTTCATTCTTTGGCCCCTCTCTGTCTCCCTATCATTTAGGTGGACAAGAAGTGTTTTGTGGAGCACATATACCCTGTACTTGAAGATCAGCTCCGTGGAGGATGGGAGAGTTGTGACCCCAATACACTCTTGCTTCTCTTATCCTCTGTTAATAAGGTATGTCTGTGTAAAATTTTCACCCACTATATCTCGCAACATTGATTAATCATTACATGATTGGAATGAATGTATGTAAAGAATTTGAATCTCCTCAAAGTCTTGAGTTTATCACACTGTCTGTATGCGCGATATCTGGGGATTAAAAAAATATTAGACAATATTTGTTTTGCATTACTTTTACGGAGATCTTAGACTAAATGATGATGCCTGCCCCTGTTTTTAGGGTTTTATTGGTAAGAAGTTATTACAGTCTGCTTGGGGATACAGTCCATTGGTGAGCCAGAAGAACTATGCTACCCTGATTAATATTGTCATGGTAAGTTCTCTTCATTTTGGAAGAATTATCCAAGGAGAATACTGTCTGAAGTACTCAAACTATATCATTCATATGTAGTAGTTCCCCAAACCTTTTCCAGTTTACCACTTACCCTTAAACTTGATATTCGTACATAACTGGCGGGTGGTTGGGTGGGTTCAGGTTCCTGTTGCTTCAATGCATTTGCTGAGAAACAACAGGAACTTGATAATGTGATGTCTAGCACTGTAATATCACTTGTCTTTATTGCACCATGTAAGTGTCCTGTCTGGCTCTTGTGCACTGTCCTCAGTGTTTTATAGGGTGGATGGTGGGTGTCTGGTTCCATGCTGCTTCAAAGATTTCTTCTTTGAAGTAGCAGAAACACAACTGGGCTGGGTGGTGCTTAGTTGGTTCATCGTGATATAGCTGAAATATTGTTGAAAGCGACGTTAAATTCTATTCACTCACTCACTCATACATAACTGTGATAGTCTCCCAAAATTTCCTTTCAATAAATTTTAAGAAATATATGATTTTCACATTGTAGCTCAATTCATCTGCCTTTGTGGTTTTCGTCCTGGCTACATGCTTTTACTATAGAAATAAACTGCAAACATCTCAACAGCTATATATGTGTACATGTACTGGTGTTGACAACAGAAACACACATCAGATTAATGGAGACAGATTCTCTATAAACTTAGAGGGCAGAATCAGGACACCTATTGAGTTATCCTAGTTTGATCCGAGTTTCCAACAATAAAATGATGTGAAATTTCCAACAGGCTTATACTTCAAAGTGAAACTTGGATGATAACTGATATGAGATGGACTGGGGCCATTCCATATAAGATATTACTGATATGAGATCGACTGGGATCATTCCATATGAGATATTACTGATATGAGATGGACTGGGATCATTCCATATGAGATATTACTGATATGAGATGGACTGGGATTATTCCATATTAGATATTCCTGCTATGAGATGGACTGGGACCATTTCCATATCAGATATTACTGATGCAAGATGGACTGAGATCATTCTATATGAGATATTACTGATAGGAAATGGACTAGAATCATTCCATATGAGATATTACTGATTCAAGATGGACTGGGATCATTCCATATGAGATATTACTGATATGAGATGTACTGGGGTCATTCCATATGAGATATTTCTGATATGAGATGGACTGGGATCATTCTGTATGAGATATTACGGAGGCAAGATGGGGTGGTATCATTCCATACAAGATATTACTGATATTCGATGGACTGGGATCATTCCATATGAGATATTACTCGTGCAAGATGGGCTGGAATCATTCCATATGAGATATTATCTATATGAGATGGACTGGGATCATTCCTTATGAGGTATTACTGATATGAGATGGACTGGGACCATTCCATATGAGATATTACTGATGCAAGATGGACTGGGACCATTCCATATGAGATATTACTGATGCAAGATGGACTGGGATCATTCCATATGAGATATTACTGATATGAGATGGACTTGGGCCATTCCATATGAGAAATTACTGATGCAAGATGGACTGGGTTCATTCCATATGAGATATTACTGATATGAGATGGACTGGGATCATTCCATATGAGATATTACTGATATGAGATGGACTGGGATCATTCCATATTAGATATTACTGATATGAGATGGACTGGGATTATTCCATATTAGATATTCCTGCTATGAGATGGACTGGGACCATTTCCATATCAGATATTACTGATGCAAGATGGACTGAGATCATTCTATATGAGATATTACTGATAGGAAATGGACTAGAATCATTCCATATGAGATATTACTGATTCAAGATGGAGTGGGATCATTCCATATGAGATATTACTGATATGAGATGTACTGGGGTCATTCCATATGAGATATTTCTGATATGAGATGGACTGGGATCATTCTGTATGAGATATTACGGAGGCAAGATGGAGTGGTATCATTCCATACAAGATATTACTGATATTCGATGGACTGGGATCATTCCATATGAGATATTACTCGTGCAAGATGGGCTGGAATCATTCCATATGAGATATTATCTATATGAGATGGACTGGGATCATTCCTTATGAGGTATTACTGATATGAGATGGACTGCGACCATTCCATATGAGATATTACTGATGCAAGATGGACTGGGACCATTCCATATGAGATACAGTACGTGAAAGAAATGAACTCAATACTGGGATGACATGATGTTAACATCATGACAACCCGATTCTGTCACGATGTTAACATGATGATAACCCGATTCTTGTCCTGATCTTGTCCCGGTCTTGTTACAAGGACGACATCGGGACAACATCGGGACGACATCGGGACAGCATCAGGACGACATCGGGACGTCATGTTGTTATCTCCAAATTACAATCGTTTACGTGACATGTGAATACAGAGGCAATTGCGTTAATGTTTACACTCGTTTGGTTCGTTTCGGTTCGGTTATTAAAATATGACCGCAAAAATTTTAAACCGGAACGAAGTTTGAACGAATTATGACCAGAATATGAACGGAGTTTGACCGAAACGAAATAACCGAAACGAAATGAACCGAAAGGAGTGAGCGCGAAGTTTGGACTACCGTAGTGCCAGTGGACTGCCCGCTGCTGCCGTTAAACTTTAATCGTCCGTACATGTTTGCCTGTGAATAAAGTTGGATGACTGACAGAATGGCTCGGAAACCCGTATAGTTAAATGTTTACAAAATGTACTGATTGTAATTTGTTCAGATAGATAAAGAAATATGAAGCAGGTCGTCTCTACTCCCGCGGCGAAAAGCCCCACGTGGTCCAAATGTGCGAACTTTGACCCTGCAGAGCTATGCCCCTGAAAACAGCCGCACCACGTACTCCTACCCGTGCGGCGCTTCTGAAGTGTGATCATCTACTGTTCACTTCCATAGTCTACCGAATTTGTGATTACAGATGAATTGATTTTCAAAATACTATAACAACTACATGGCTTGTCCCAAGATTCTGTTATAGTCGGCGTCTTTTGTTTGTTTGTAAGACGAATGTATAAATTTTTATTGTACTCAGAATTAAGAGCCCCTCCCCCCCGCAATACATAACAACGGAATAAAAGAACAACATTTCACATGCTGATCTAATCCCCATTACGAAGTTAGAGTATATTACCAATATAATAATAGTAACACTTTAAATTAAACCTAGAGCTCAAATTAACAAAAAAATGAATCCCGTTTTGCGAGACATGAGAAAATATAAAATACCACATATCTTTAGTACTTCCATTTATAAATATCTCCCTCTGCTCTCTCATTGTTATTTATTATTTAATTATTTATTTTAATATCTAGCGCTGCAAAAGATCTTAAATGAACGAAGAAATGTACCGTGAAATTTAAATAGAGCATTGAGTTGATGGGCCGCGAAATCCGAATGGGAAGGGGACTACAATTTCAATCAATCAAAAATCGAAATGTAATCGGGTGGGTCTAACAAAAGAAAAAATAGTTAATAAAATACTTAATTAATATTATCCTGGATGGTATAAAAAAAGATTCGTTCTCATCGAGGCGTACAAGGTACATTCCAAAGATGTTTTCCGTCCTCAATACAATTGTGTTGCGGAAACCTGTCGCTTATGTACGGAAGATGTCACGGAGAAACAACTTATTAGACCATTCTTCCTAAATATTTACATAATACTAAAAATTTGTCTGGACTAATGTGATAACAAACGAGAAGAATGCAAGATAATTTTACCGATAGCACAGAAGAATATATAAGATAAATAATTATTCTGATAAAAAATATTATTAAACAATTTTGAATAACTTTTTCTTTTCTCATATCGCCCAATCCTATAAAAAGTTCATAACAGATCATATTGTAAAACGCAAATAGAATGCAGATCTAGCATGAATGGACGAAATTCTTGCATAAAGCATTCACTTTTTGCACGAGAAAACCGGAATGTGAAATTGAAGACCTGCTGTGACCTTCTCGCGCGGACCTTGGCGAGAGCACTCTTTCGTGCAGACGTCGCGAAAGATTTCATCCCTACCTCAATTTAGAGCATATAAAATTATGTTTTTAGATCTAATATAAAGTTGATTGTAATAGAAAGAAGAAACATATAGGCCCCCCTATCTCTGTGAATCTGGGGATGATGAAGATCGATCTTCGTTGTTTTCTTGAAGTTGGAAATCCGTGACAAGTTGCCATTTTCAACTACTGTTCTCCGTGAATGTGACAAAATAATTTATTACACACGTTTACATTTAATGATTTATGAGAATGAACGCAAAAGGATGAACGGAGTTTGAACGAAATATAACCGAATTGTGTTGATAGGTGACAAGAAATGAAATACAAATGAAAATATGTTTGATCACTATATCCAAACATGCACCATGCAGATTTATGTTCGTTTTGACGCGCTGTAGACACGCGGGTGTGAACGTTACTCACAGTAGGATGATATACCCGGTGCCACAGCCCGTACGGGATGTTGTTTGGCCCCAGCATATCAGATTTAAGGATCAGAAAAATAATCTCAATTGTACAACATATTAGTGCCAGGGTTTCCAAGTTACTTTGTAGGAATGGGAAGAGAATCAGCGGGTGAGAAAATCGGGACAAATAATCGGGACAACATCGGACCAACACGGTGACAAGATCGCGACAAGATCGGGACAAGATCGGACCATGATCGGGACGTCATGATGCTGTCCCGATGTTGTCCCGATTTTTCAACCGGGACAAGACCAGGTCAAAATCGGGACAGCATGATGTTAACACGGTGAAAAGATCGGGACAAGATCGGGTTGATTTTTATTGAGTTCATTTCTTTCACGTACTGTATTACTGATGCAAGATGGACTGGGATCATTCCATATGAGATATTACTGATATGAGATGGACTTGGACCATTCCATATGAGAAATTACTGATGCAAGATGGACTGGGATCATTCCATATGAGATATTACTGATATGAGATGGACTGAGATCATATCATATGAGATATACATGTAACAGATATGAGATGGACTGGGACCATTCCATATGAGATATTACTGATGCAAGATGGACTGGGACCATTCCATACAAGATATTACTGATACGAGATGGACTGGGACCATTCAATACAAGATATTACTAATACAAGATGGAGTAGGACCATTCCATATGAGATATTGCTGATACAAGATGGACTGGGACCATTCCAAATAAGATATTACTGATACAAAATGCACTCGGGCCTTCCTATATGAGATATTACTGATACGAGATGGACTGGAACCATTCCATATGAGATATTACTGATACAAGATGGACTGGGACCATTCCGTGTGAGATATTGCTGATACAAGATGAACTGGGACCATTTCATATGAGATATGCATATGGCTGATACAAAATGGGCTGGGACCTTCCCGTATGAGATATTCCTGATACAAGATATTCCACTTGAGATATTACTTATATAAGATGGAATGCAACCATTCCATATGAGATGGGCTACAACCATTCCATATGAGATATTACTGATACGAGATGGACTGGGACCATTCCATATGAGATATTACTGATACGAGATGGACTGGGACCATTCTATACGAGATATTACTGACACGAGATGGACTGTGACTGTTGCATATGAGATATTACTGATACAAGATGGACTGGGACCATTCCATATGAGATATTACTTAATGGACTGCAACCATTCCATATGAAATGGGCTGCAACCATTCCATAGGAGATATTACTGATATGAGATGGACAGGGACCATTTCATATGAGATATTACTGATACGAAATGGACTCGGGCCTTCCTGTTTTAGATATTACTGATACGAGATGGACTGGGACCATTCCATTCCAAATAATTTAATTTGGTTAAACTCAATAAAGGTGTAACTGTATACAAATCACTCAATGGGTATTACCCAGATTACATGAAAGATCTATTCACTGATAACATTGGTCAAAGAACTCTGAGATCTTCTGCTACAAACGTTCTCAAAGTTCCCTTCCCCCATACTGAGCTGTTTAAGAAAAGCCTATTATATTCAGGACCGGTCCTGTGGAATTCCCTGCCAGCCAATACACAAAATGCTTCCTCTGTTCAGAGCTTTAAAACCTTGTTTGTGCAACAATTATCTTCTTAATCCCTAGATTGCATAATTATGCTCCTTTGCCTGTATTGCGTTCACAGTGATGCATACCAAATTGTATAAGTATATAGTTTTCTATTGTTCATATGACTGTAATCCTTTTTGCTTCGATTTGAGTGTGATATGAATGATGTGTGGATGTTTTGTGTGTGAGGGCCTCAGGGAAGATCAGCATTGTTTGTTGACTGAGCGTACATTTGTACTTTACCCTCTTGAAATAAAGTTTTATTATTATTATTATTATCATATGAGATATTACTGTTACAAGATTGGCCGAGACCTATCCGTATGAGGTATTGCTGATTCGGGATGGACTGGGACCATTCCATACGAGATATTACTGATACAAGATGGACTGGGACCTTCTCATATGAGCTACTACTGATATGAGATGGACTGGGACCATTCCATATGAGATATTACTGATACAAGATGGACTGGGACCTTCTCATGTGAGATATTACTGATGCAAGATGGACTGGGGCCATTCCATATGTGATATTGCTGATACAATATTAACTGGGACCATTCCATATGAGATACTACTGATACAAGATGGACTGTGACCGTTCCATATGGGATGGGCTGCAACCATTCCATATGAGATATTACTGATACAAGATGGACTGCGACTGTTCCATATGGGATGGGCTGCAACCATTCCATATGAGATATTACTGATACGAGATGGACTGCAATCATTCCATATGAGATGGGCTGCAACCATTCCATAGGAGATGGGCTGCAACCATTCCATATGAGATATTACTGATATAAGATGGACTGTGACCATTCCATATGTGATATTACTGATACAAGATGGACTGCGATCATTCCATATGAGGTATTACTGAAATGAGATGAACTGTGACCATTCCATATGAGATACGTATTACCTGGTTATTAAGATACTAACCATTATATTCTCCACAGACATGACCTGAGCATCTGTTTAACTTGTGTTTATTATTTCTAGAGCTCAGCAGTAGACTATCCATCAATCCACAAGGTGAACGATGCTATACTGGACGAAGTAATACAAGGAGAACAACCTATCAAGGAATTCTGGGATCAATTAGTTTGTATGTTATCTTAATACACTTGAAACATAAGAGCTAATGCTAAGCCTTTCATATATAACACAAGGCTATTCTATGGATAACAACTTCTTTATTGCTGTGAAGCTGATGTATCGTTGGAGATACTTCCAACTTTTTCAAAGCTAAAGCTAAGTTGAAAGTTTCTCCAATGAAACATCAGCTTCACAGCAATAAAGAAGTTGTTATCCATAGAATAGCCTTGTGTTATACATGCCGATTTCTAAATGCCTATCAAAGAAACTTTCATATATAGTCTTAAAATGATATTTTAAAGTAGGATAACATAAATCAGACCTTGTATTCTAGAAATCCCACCAGGCTGATTTGATAAGCCTGGTATTAGGCGGCTGATTAGTCACAACATCGGTGATCATTTTAGTTGAACTACATTATCAGCACTATTTACCAGACTGATAAAGTAGACCCCATAAATATCACTCGCAGAGCCTAATCAGCCCCAGCAAATTTCAAGGCCTGATGAATAAGCAAAGTTTTTAGATTGCCCATTCTTGTTTTTTTAATCACGACGTTTCGCTAGATGTGCCTATTGCACCATATCACAGTTCATTGGTCCTTCTTATACATTCACCCCTTCTCATTGGCTCTAGATGAGTGTAATGTTGTTATATAGATGTAAGTTGTCAATGGGAGGCTTGCACAATAAGACCAGAATATAAACTGGAAATGCTAGTTCTCTCAGTTGTTTGGTTCACTGGGCCAAACACGACAAACAGGAAGTGACAATGACAGAATGGATATTTGGTATTGTACAAGTTGCCCATTGTCTGTATCCACATGAGATGATTTTAGAAACACATCCTGTAGAAACCCCATGTCAAAATACCTCGAACATGAAGAAGTGGAAATCCAAAACTTTGTTCCTTTTGTATATGATAATATTTAGACAGAATTCAGGACTTGCAATGTGCTATAAGAATTTCTCTTACATGTAGCTTAATTTGAAAGAACAATATGTTTGCATGTTCAGTTGAATGTATAGACACAATAGAATTTCACTTGACCATGTAAGAAATTTTGTTGAACTGAATTAAGATTCTATCAAATTAGTTCATGTCATTTAGAAACTTCAGTTGTCTTGGTGGAAATATTGGTGATATCTGAGTCATTTCCTTACAGCAAAACTCTTTCAAAGCTCTAAGAAGAAACTGGTTTACTTGGGATTTCATTACCTGACTGCTCTCTTACCTCGGGTCAAAAATGTGGAACAGGTATTTCTTCTTCTGTTGACATGTTTGAAGATGAACTGGAAATTAAAATTTATCAATGCGTCCTTTACTTTTGAACTCGAGGTCTGGCATCAACCACATGTCACATTCCCTTCTGACCTTTGGTAGCTGATTTTTCATGTCTGTAATCTTTCTAATAATTAAAGAGTACAAAAATAAGTCTTAGACCAAGTATTTATTCAATGAAATTCAACTATTAGATTGATGAACATTTTCATTTGCCAATATCTTCTACAGTAGCCCAATTATGAACAGTTCTGCACAGTCAGAGCTCAATATTGACAGAAAATTTTCGGGAATTGGCTTCTAAAATGTGTTTTAAGATTACCGTAAACTGTATTTCTTGTTCATTTGTTTTCAATATTCATTTAAATATGGAGATTTTAATTTAAATGTGAGTTGTCTCCCTTAGTAATTTACTATTGGTTTGTATATTTTATCCTGCAAATAACCTCTCTTCTCTGCATTTCAGATGAGAACAGTTCTCACTCCAGAAGTTTCCAAATCTATAATACGAAATCTGTCATGTACAGAAGCCCCATTTATGAAAGCAGCTAAACTTGCGGTAATCTATAGGTTTATTAAATTGTAGTTGGAATAAGGTGCAGCCTTGCTTATGAACCTCCCTGAAACTTGTACACCCTTCAGCTGAGAGGGTTATAACTTCCAATACACCCTGGGAAAAACCTGAATCATTAATATCATTTTAATGATTGTCTCTCGCAACTTGTCCTTAAGAATTTTGATCACTGAATGAAACTGTTGTATTAGTGAGCAAAAATATCCTACATGTATTTACCACCAAGATAGTTAGCAAAACATTTTGTAGAAATTTGAATTATATTGGGTAGATAACTATTATTTCATCTTCTAAATACTGATTTTTGTTGTGATACATACATTATTTTTTTTATGTACCACATATTGTACATGCAGGTAGAGCAGCTGAATAAGTTAGTGTCATCAGCTGATGGGGACTTACAGATGTGCGTCATCAATCAGTTCATCAAGTCAGGGGGCAGAGTTGAGAGGTCCAGGACTAAACTACTGCCTTCTCTCATACAAAACGTGAGTACCTCACAAGCGGCATGTCCCGGGTTCAATCCTGGCAGTTAGACAAAAGATTTAGAAAAATGGAACTTGTATCTCCTTCACTCACTCATTGACAAAAGATGAGCAGACATTGTAGTTTTGACTTCAGGAAAATGTGTTGAGAGAAGGTTGAAAGCCTCTACCCTGCAAACAGTGGATTATAAGCTTCGTACCTTCTCTGATATACTATAGCCACTGCAATAATTTGACCGGCTCCATTGACTTCATAATACAGACTTAATTTTGCCATTCCAAGACATTAGGCTGTGCCTGCAAAAACCACGGCCTTCGCATGTCCCGCTTAATATTATTGGTTATTACTCTAGATTGGTTGAAGGTCAAAGTTTGCCAGGTAATGCTCTTTTCAGCAATTGAACAGAGTGAAGGGTAGCTAAAAGGGTGTGGCTTAAAAGCTGGACAATTTTAATCTGCGTGATACACGTCTTCTAGGTATCAACCTTGTCTCTTAGTTGCAGAGCATATACTGCTATTAGGCACACAGCATATGAATACAGTCTGCAGTGTAAGGTAGGAAGGTTCTTGATAAATACAGCTTTCAAGAACTTTCTCTTAAAATAAACCTTCTTACTTTGAGTCTTTGATTGACCATGACAGATGGATAGTATTGTATTATATATTTGTGATGACCCAGATGGACTTTATTTCATGCGTTAACACAATACAGTATAAAGAAAGGACCGACTCTGGACATGTCCCACTGTGCAGTCCATCTTCTGATGGCAATATGTGGGTCAATAAATATCATATCTCCCTATGTTTGTATATGGGGAAATATTATTAACCTGTGAATTTCCAACTATAAAGATGTCAGAGTATTAATTAAAGTATTAAGCATAATGGTCCTTTAATCAAATAGTCAGGTAATATCGGACATATTCACTAAATGTATGCTAGTTATGACTTGCTCATATAATTGCTGTATTAATTGCTCATATTCAGTGATGTAAGTCTTCCGGTTTTTGCCGGAAATCCGGTTTTTTGTTGAAACTTGGAAAAAATTCCGTTTTTATAGAAATTTAGATTCTCGTCCGGTTTTACCAGGAAAGTGATACTTGATGTCGACTAAATCGATATTTGAGCGTTCAAAAACGCATTTTTTACCTGATCTATGTATTGTTACCATTTTTGATCCTCAAAATTGGATCCCGATCGTTTCTAGCGAAGAACCGACGCCATTTTTGTAATGATTTTTTTGTCCGCCACGTGATACGGGAGACAACTCGGGAGACAACTAGAGTTGTCTCCCCTGTAGTACTGGCGCTCAAATCGCTAGCAGCCAACAACAAAAACTATTATGGGATATTGCGTGGCAGTCTGAAGTGAAAATTGCGCCTTTTTTGCTGGAGTGAAAATCGAAGTGAAAATCATGAGCGTGTTACATCGCAGTGCCGACATAGACGTCAATGAGGTGGATAAGAGTATCAAAAATAAGTTTCGTCATGGCTGGAGGACAAAGACTGTCACGGGGATCACCTTTCAGACTACATGAGTTAAACTCAATTTGCCAGGTTTGGCTGAATGTACCATTTGTAATGATAGAGTACGTTACGGCAGCTCAGGAAACAAATCTTTACAAGCTCACGCAAAATCGGCAAAGCATCTGTCAAGACGCAAAAATAAACTGTCAAACCAGACACTGCCTGTATTATTTACAGCAACAAAATCGGCTGAAATACCTCAGGTTAGACATTAGATAGGCCCTATGTCATGATAATGTGTGATCCAAATGTTCCATCATTCCATACAGGAGTCTCTGAATAAATTTACAGAATTAATTTTCAAAATAGGTTTGCTTATTTCAGAATCAGAATGAGGGTATATTATGAAACAGGTTTTGCTTGAAAAACAACACAAAAAACGTAGTGGCTTGCCAATCATATTTCCTTATTTTATTTGCCAGAAATTGGCTCGAATGCATCTCCAGCCATCTAGGACCCCAGAGCTTCCAGGGGCCTAGGCGGCCCCTGGACCCCGGCCTAAAGTGCTAGGATAGTATTTTCAGGTTTTTTGACAAAAGTCCACTTACATCACTGCATATTTAAGCATAAGGAGGAATGGCATTTAATGTGCCGAAGTCTGCAGTCAGAAATAGGTAGATAGGTGCTCATTGAGGTCTGTTAGTCTGTCCATTAGTATTGTTTTCATTCTTGAAAAGTTGATTGTTTGTGAGATGTTTCTGGCTGCTCATGTGAACAATCTTAACATCAACTTCTTCTATTGACAGTTAACTGCTGATGGTGCCAAAGAGTTTGCATCAGGGTTGATGAATATTATAACAGGGGAGGTAAACAAGTAAGTATTCCCGACAACCCTTACTGGTAAAACAGATCGACATTATTTTAAGCTGTAAATTGCCCCAAAGATTCAAGAGACTAGTGTACTTGAAATAGAATCTGTTGTTCCAATGAGGGAAAACTAGAATTTGTTATTGTGGAAAAATCATGCTGAATATCTCTTTGTTATACCAAAGATGTTCACCCTCCTGGACTTAACATGGATATTTGTCATTCCCATACACATATGTCTATACAAGTTCTTGTTTCACAATTTGTTGAGTAACTCTGTTGATTTTCTTTCTGAGTAATCGCATAATTTCCTATGTTGGTTTCAGGGATGACATTTCCCACAATCAGGATGATGTGAAGATCTGGGCTGGCCATCAATTAAGAGTTCTTGTTACACTACCATCTACGTACAGTCATCACGACTGGCAGCTTCACCTAGTACAATTCCTCTGTCTTCATACATTCTACATGGTCCAGAACACCGCCAAAGGGCTGCCACATGTGAGTTGGAAATACGTGATCCATTTGAATAGAACATACTATATAATTTGTATAAAGCTTTTTGCAATATCTTGCTTGTAGGTATGCATATGGACCTCCATTCAAAACTACAAAAAGACTTGTCATAGTGGTTTCTTAGTGTGAGGGCAAGGGGTTTCCATGAATATGAGATAGGCCTTATTCTGTTTTTGTCCTTGAAATATTAGCGGAATGAAAGGAATTCTTAGAGAGACCCCTACCCAGCTGGTGTAAGGATTTACTTGACAATTCATAGAAAGTCAAGTTGCAGTGATCAGATAACTTTGACGGACTAAAATACTCTTTCATGTTAGTCAGACATTGTGCATTGTAATTTCTTACGTAACCATAATTAAAGAATTGAGTCATTTAAATGATGGTGAGAACTTGTCACTTTACCTTGACAGGTGAATGGTAACTGTGGTGATGTCATGGCAGACCATGTTAGACAAAGTGTCCAGGACAGTTTCTTTGGGGCCATCAACAATTTAACACTATTTCACCCAGGTACGTACATCCCAGGTGGAAAACTCTTCGTCTGCTTTCGCATAGATACATGTATTAACATGTTGCCAACCGTTTGACAGATAATATAATATAATTTGTTGAAGTCAACCAAATCCCTTAACAAAACTATATCCATACCATTAAAACAGTCCAATTTTGGTTGAAGTGGCACTTACCTAGTAGGTACTCTGATACTATCTTGTCTCGTATTTCTTAGATAAAACGCAGAAGAAAGAGTTAACGCCCCAGCTCCATGTTTTGTATAAGTTGGCAAGGTATGCTCAGTCCCTGTTGTCAGAGAAAGCTGTCCAGATCATCACTGAGATGAAATCAGAGGTAACTCAAGTGTACAGTACCAGTCTACTACCTTGTACTGTCAGTCATGTCAGCTCATATTACTTGATACAGTTGATCACAAATAAACATCCACATAAATGAGCCAATCTCCACGATGAATTCAGCTTATACTAGTATTGGTGGGATAATATCAACATTCTTGCTTTCTTCTTCAGTTGCAAGTCCAGAGTATATATTGTAAATCCATATACTATATCATGTAAACCAGAAAGTGAAATGTTGACTGAATTGTCAGGATTTAGTCCTCAGTATGTCAGTAGAACTGTCCAGTTGGTTCACCCTTTGGATACTGGGAAGCATTGAAAATAAAGTATTTAAATATAATATTTAAGAGATATTTCTAATCCTACAAACTCTAGTTTTGGTGGTTTTACTAATTCAAATCTCTATTTCTACAGTGTGAGGAAGAATTGGAGAAAACTCTCAAACTTGTGGAGAAATTACAACAGAAGGTGGGAGTTGACATGAGATATTCGACGTCTTTAACCCTTTGAACCCGAGAGTTTCCATGTCTATTAACACCTGACCCTGAACTCCCCACTAAAATAGGGATACAAACGACAGTTTTGTCATATGCATAATCTAAACAGCGTTGCTCACCCCCTGGGACTCTGCAAGTTACAGAGCATCCCTTTTGGACTTGGGCGATCAAACTAAAACTGTGGAGCGGATACGACTTAAAACGTTATCCGCTAAAGCGGCCTCTCGGATAATACATTATATAAATAGGCCGCTAAAGTGGCTTCTAGGCTTCAAAGGGTTAATGTGGCTTTTGCATGTATGGACATACCAATAGGGATGTTCCCAGTTCAGAATCTTTAGCCATGTCACTTGGTCAATGATATAGTTTCACACAAATATTAGATACTGGTCATTGCTTTAACATTGGTAATACTGCAAAACCAAACAACAACTGAGGATATTATTGCTCGAAGTTAAATAGCCATTCCACTCATTGGACACAATGGTTTAACCCTGCTCCCTTGGCAAACCCCAGGTGAACTGACTGCCTGTAGGTGTTTTCCAAATATGCTTCCTTCGAAGCAGAATTCGCAAGTTTCAGGGTGCGAAATAGAAAATAAATTTAGGTTGACCAGGGGCAACTAGCTCAGCAATTTCAGGTTGCCCAGATGAATTGTGGGTTGCCCTTGACTATTGTTGAAATTTTACTTAAAACTGAATGAATAAAAAGGATTAACACCAACAATAGTATTGTTTGCATTTGCTTGTTCTATAATTGCACTTTATTATGACAAGTCCACTATCACTGAAATTCCCTGTTCGTCTCAAACAGATCGATATGAAAATAACTTTAACAAAACAGTTATTTGCATGATAACAATTTACACATCAAAGTATATTCTTTCTCTGTGTTCTTTAATTCTGAACATATCTTAAGAATTAGGAGACCTGATAATTCAAAACTTTTCATAATATAACTTATTTACAAGTTTTAATGCCAATTCAGAGTGAGACTAATTAATCTTGCCGGCAAACCAGACCAGTGATAGAGCTGGCATTGTGGTTAAGATGACATATTGGAAGATTCACTGTCAGCTACCATGACACTGTCACTGTCCTCAGATTCACTAGAGCTACTATCAGTGCTTCCGACCGACTTCTTTTTTCTTGGACCATACTTTTTTCTGAATGGTCTACGACCTGTTTTGGACACCACCCACCATTTGTTAACTGCTGGAACTGGATCAAAATGTTCCAGTGAGGACTGATCAAGTTTGATCATCATTAATTCACTGGTAGTGGCTGGGGACAATCTGGAACGCCAGTCACTTTTGATTCTCCCCATTAGGGAGAAACATCTCTTAGCCTCTGCTGAATGAATTGGCAGAACTAGCATTATTTTGACTAATGCTAGTATGTTTTTGAACTTGTCACTGTCATCATACATTTGGATTACTTTACTCCAAAATGACAGGAAAGCTTGACTTGCCTGGACAAGCTTTTCTGAACCTGTTGATTTGCATTTCAATTTCTGACAACATAACAGCAAAGCTTTCCATTCAACCTGAACTACACTGGCATCAAAGCCTTTATCTTCTAACAGTGTCTCAAAATGTTCAGTTAATGTCTGTATTTTGTCTGTGCCAAAGTCATTGATAAGTTCATTTTCATCATCAGGCCACGTGTTTGGATTAAAGACTTCCATTGATTTCAACACAGGAGTGTCAAACGATTTAAATCGCTTGCTAATTGCATTGTCTGTTTCGGTAACCATTTTATTGATGGTGGTTGTCACATCATTTACATATTTGTCCGGTGTCGGATCATCAATCTGTTCTCTCCTTCGACTCATGCCCCGCTGATGTTGAAGATTAAGAGCCACACCCTTATACTCTATCTCACCATCTGTTGAAGTAAGTTCTTTACCACAAAACTTCTTCAAAACGTCTTGAGCATCAAATTGTTCAACATTCAGCATAGACTTTGCCACTTTCAATGTGTTTCGTACAGTTTCAACTGAGGCATTATTGTCTTGAAACACTTCACTGAGTGTTTTGAACACACTAAAAAATTTCATACAAACTTGGATCATAAGAACAAATTGAACAGATGCAAGTAACTGATACATGCCCTTGGCTTTGGCTGCAGTTTCGTTTGTTCCCATAGCAACCTGAGAAAGGTGATTGACAAGTGCTGGCCAGTCTCTTGACACAGCCATCAATGCTCTGTGGCGATGTGGAGCCCACCATGTTCCAGTAACTTTCACAGGTCGCAAAATTTTAATTTTGAAGGCTTTCCCTGCTTCTAAAAGGCCTGCCATATTCAGAGCTGAATAATGGTAAAACTTATACAAGTTTGTCAGGAAATTGTCTGTGGTCTCCCATATGGGTAGATCTTTTGCTGCATCCTTTATGGCCAGTTCCAGCTTATGGGCACAACAATGGATTCCAATGAGGTGTGGAACTTCATCACGTATTTTAGCGATAAGGCCTTCCCTGCATCCAAAGTTCACCGATGCTCTGTCAGCAGCCATACACACAAGCTTACTTTGCCAGTTTGTGCACTTGCCCACATTTTCTAAAGCCCTTTTTATACACATTTGCAGGCCAGCCGCATCTGTTTTGTCTGTTGGTTGTAGTGAAAGGAATCTGGTAATGGGCATGTAATTATTGTCTGTGATGCGCACTAATACCACTTCCTCCTCTGTTATAGAGGAGTCAGTTGAGCCATCACTGATTACACCAATGAACTGGTTTTGGTCAATTAATTCTGCAAGTTGATCATGTTTTACATCAGCTATATAGTGCATAAATGTTTTGGCCTGTTTATCACTACTATAAGATTTCCCCAGTGTGTCACCAGAATTAACATCCTGTAATTCTACAAGGCCTGGGAAATCTCTAAATGGACGTTCAGCTTTTACTAGGTAGAAGACACTTCTGAAAAGTTTTTTCAAAGAGTTAATTTTTTCCGCTTCCATCTTCATTATTCCTTTTACAATGGGAGTTGTCCCGGGAGTTGCATTTTCAACTTTAGCTGCTTCTACTGATTTTCGGTGATCCTCACTTTGTTCATGTTTTTTTATACTTGTAATTCTCAAACTAGTACAACCCTTCACAAAGCTGCTGTCTGATGCCTTGTATTTAACACACACAGTGCAGAACATGGCTTTGCGGTCGCCGTCAAATGTGAGCCATTCTCGGCCATCTCGCCATGCAGGCAGGAAAGATCGTCGCCGTCCATCGCTTTCATAGTCTGTAGTCGGCTGCTTAGCCTTCTTCGAAGCCACGGGAACAGCTGCGACGTCTTCTCCATCCCGTTTACGTGTGAAACCAAAGTTCATCGAACTCATAATTAAAACAACGAAAGTTACGAGGAGCATTACGCTTCTGGCGACCGAACTGTCCACCATGATCTCTATGGAAACGTGCCCGAGAGTCAGCGTGAACCTGTGAGAGTCAGCGTGAACCTGCGAGAGTCAGCGGGATTAGCCACAGAAAAATGGCGGCGCCCAGTTCACGCAAGTTTCAGGAATAAACTTCTTGTCTTTGACAGGTTTTATTGTCGATGAACGCTTTTTAGCAAACGGTTTCATCAGTTCAAGTCAATTTTTGCGAGTTCTAGGTAACATCGCTGCAGATCGTTGTCCTTTTTAGCACCGAAAGCGTGGTTGCCCGCCGGGCTATCATGTCGTGGTGTCAGGCAGCCCGACGGATTTTTATGTTGCCCCGGGCAATCGGGCAAATGGCTATTTCGCACCCTGCAAGTTTCCTTAGATAGAGCAGGATAACTTGTCTAAACCTATCTTTTGGGTATGTAAGTAGGAGCCGCCCATGCCACACACATGTTAATGGCCCATTAGCCTGCAAGAATCTATTGTTTGCAGGTAATTACAAATATAAGCAATAATACAATACCAGACTAGTGTCAATAATCTAGGATTGTGATCCTGGAAAAGATGAATTCCTGAAAAACACAAGCATAATCTTTTTTTATTACTATTTATCACTCAAAATTAACGGATTAGCGGCTCTAAAATCTCACCAATCACCAATTAGCATTTCAGACAGCTCCAGTGATATGGGTGAGGTAATTTGGAAATTAATTCTGATTAAATCCAGTTATCAAATCCTGATCAGATCACTACTACATGTTTGCAAAGAGATGGTGTGCATGACCCTGGTTCTTACCTCTTGGCTAAATGTTTTGGCCGAAGGAATGTTGTCATTTGTTTGTCCGTCTGTCCACCATCCTTGTTTACACAATATCTCTGAAAAATTATAGCCAGGCTTTCCGAATTCATACCACATATGAAGCTGGCCTATTGAAAATAAATGACCTTGATCTAAAAATTTTCCTGGATTATTAAAAGTCGAGCATCCCAAATTCATACCACAAATGCAGCTAATGATGGACCACAAGCTTATCAAAGATGACTGACCATGACCTAATTTCTCAAGGTCATTAATATTATGTTAATTGTTGATTCATTTCTGTCAGCACATCGGATATTAGAGCTAGTCTGCCACACTACAGATGTCTGCTCATGGACCAGGGGTTTTATTGAACATGACTGACCTTTGACCTATTTTCTAAAGTCAAATTACATGTGTATGGTAATGATGTTAGCGAAATATCTCTTGAAGCTTCAGAGCTAGCATTTCTAGATTTACACCACAGATGAAACTAACCTTATTATTGATCCCAACCCTATTGATGTTGACTGACCTTGACCTACTTTATCTGTCCACCATTGATGAAATTAAAATATATCTCGAACCAGTAGCATATTTGAAGACGATCAATTTTGACCTATTTTTCATAATCCAGTTTTCAAAAGTATGTTTAATGTTACGGTAATTCCTCTAATAAATCGATCACCCTATCAAAAATTGATCACCCATGATTTTTGGAGAAAAATACAATCGGAAGTTGTAATAATTCAATCCCCTCTGATTTTGATGGTCCCATTTAAAAAAAAGAACACACTCACGCTAAATGTTCCCCTGTTGATGCGAGTCAGTGACAGTGGAAATAAAGTGCTGGGCATAGTAAGACCATGTAGTATGGCTAGACCTATCACCGAGTAATCATATAAACTTGCAACTGTTTATTTGAAGTCTAGAACTTCTAATCTAAGAAAGGATTTCCAAGACCTTCACTCATGGTTGTCAGTTTTCATACACTGCCTGGTTGGTAAAGGGAGACTACTCTATTGAGTTGCCAGAGTTGTCCGAGGGATAATGGGATAATTCAGCTTGAGTATCCACTCCAATTAGCTGGATTCTATTTAATCAAACCCATTCACTTGAATAGAATTTCACACAACTGAATTATATGCTGACACAATTTTCAAAACTGCAGGTGTTGGAAACGACCCATGCTGATTCATTCTCCGCTAACAAGGGGTCATTTGACTTTCTGGAATTGCCACTTTTCAATCATTTGCAATAAATCGATCACCCCTCTGTTTTACCACCTCAAATATCACTTCCAGTGATCGATTTATTAGGGAAATTACTGTATTAACCATGACAATTATTAAGGCTGAGTGACCTTGACTTAATATTCTCACCTCTGGGATAAAATAGGTTCAATCATGTGTCCGAAGTCCTATTGCAGATAAGTGGTCTGATGGCCTAAATTTAGCGATACATGTATATCAATAACTGGACAATGACTTCACTAATTTAAACCTCACAAACCTTTCAATCCCAACAGCCGAGGGGATTGAGCCTGGAGCCTGCATGTTGTGCTCATGGTCAAAGAGAGATCACCCAGGCCTTGTGGAAGTCACAATTAATGGGGGGATAACTCTCACCACCACATGAAGCGCATGTTGTGGTCATGGTCAAAGGGAGATAATATGTGTCTGGCAGAAAGTCAAAATTAATAGGGGGATAACTCCATGTGAGCAAACTTAAATAAATGATTTTTGATGGATAAACCTTACATGGTATCTGTTGCTTCATTTACATAGAAAACTGGAGAGAATGCTGAGTGCCAGGCATTTGAGCTGTTGTTCCTTCACCTGGGCCTTCAGCTATTCGCAGATCCTAAGGATACTCTGGACATTCTCAAGGTGAGTTCGTAATGTCTTCGTCATATGCATTTTTGATAAATTGTGTTGCTATACAATGTGTGCAATACTGTAGACGCTTCATCATTCGTGGGCATTATTTCATGGTTCACTCAAAAGCATTTTCACAGGATGTATCTTTCGCTGATAAGCCGTCGCCCAGTAAATGAGAGATTTGTGATGTAAACTCCTGCTGTAAATATTGCTTGATCACTTGACATTGCAACTCAGCTGGCATGACTCCCACTATGCTTGAATGGTGGTTCATTCAACGGACCCCTCAGATATGCAACAAGCTGATTAAAACGGCATGTGTAATTTAGGTAATTTACATCAGACAACGAATAAGTTAACTATTCAACTGATAAAATGGGGAAACAAACCTGACACAGTTAGAACCATTGGCTTGAGAACCCATTCATGATGGTGAAGGACCAAAGCCATGTGCCCTCTGTAGACAATTTTAATGAGATTTTTTCACACTGCTCAACCCGAACACGGCAATGTTTGCGCGAAGGTAAATGTTTTACGTTTATATGATAATAGCCATCGAGAAACTATCCCCGACGGACTTGATTCACGTGATCTAGTCACCTGACATTCTGACAGCAGTGAATGTGACTAAGATGTAAATCGGATCGCCGATCTGCAGACGAACATCATTTTTTTTTTTTTGCTTCTTAGATAAATACCTAATAAACCACCTTTTTAATTGTTCATTGCAAAGAGATTTCAATTTGGAAAAAAAGAGATATTTCTTATCTGCTGAGTGTAGAAGTCCAATAATAAGAAAAAAACGAGGCAGTCTTGTGGAAAGATTTACATTTCTAGAATGAGTGCACATTATTCGATAAGAAGGAAGATATATTCTTGAAAGTTAATTCCACATCATTTACATTAACCCAAAAAGTCCTATGCTCTGCTCTGCTTTGTACATACATGTTTTGCTGTATCATGTTCATTGTTAATCCCAGTTAACTCTTCATAATATGAAGAATGAAGACAAATGAAAGCAGTCACATAACTAAAAGATGGTAGTCACAGTGTTCTATCCAAATAGGTTTGATCAGAATTTGATAGGGATCCAAAAGCTTTCAAAATAATTGTTATGTTACTGCATAACAAACTAGGACTAACAATATTATTACTCCCATCTGATTGGCCTGCCTTCAAACAGTCGAAATAATTGTGAATGAAATCCATTGTGTTTTCTTTGAATAGGACCTACACATATGCTACGAAAAGTCATCGCAGAAACGATCCAGAAAATCAACTGCAAAGAAGGAAGGTGAGACACATTGTGTATCTTTTAACTTTTCGCTTTCATGTTACATTGTTTAAAACATGTGAAATCCCTAATCAACCTAGATCCTGGAACCTGTTAATGATTTCCTCTCATGATCATGCAAGGTAGAATTACACAGCAATTTGATCATATTGTACATTCAGCATATAATCTGTTCTGTAGTTAGCCCATTTTGTGTGCTGTTATTGGAACACTTGATAATATGTAGTGCCTACTTGCAACCGAACACTGCCATGTTTGCGCGAAGATCATTGTTTTACGTTTATATGATAATAGCCATCGCGGAACTAGCCCCGATGGACAGGATTCACATGATCTAGTCACCTGACTTTCTGACAGCAGTGGATGGGGCGTACAATGTAATATGTTCACGCGCACTCTACATGCGTTGTTGTTGAACATCTTTTCATGAGTGGATACGACCGACAAGCTCGTTTAATGTATAAGCAAACATGGACTTCTTAGATTATGCGAAGAAGCCGTTGGGGGTAACTTTTGCACTAAAGAATAAGCAGATAGAAGTTTTGAAGCACCTATACGAATGAAAAGACTGTCTGTTTTGAATAAGAATCGCCACGAACCACGAAGAGTGAATGGTATAGATGCGGCATTAGCCAATCGAATAACTGCTCTTAACGATCCAATCGCTGGTCTGCTTACTCCATTATACGTTGGGGATAATTTCGCAATGGCTGTTATCATGTAAATGTAAAACATTGACCTTCGCAGAAACATCACTGTGTTCGGGTTTGGCCTATCACTAAAACCATCTTCTCCAGTTACCCTGTCTCCTATAGGGTTGGTGAGGGTATTGCTTTTGGTCTTGTCCATCTGTTTGCCAGCACTACAAGAGCAAATATGGGTTGCAGGAACATTGTGGGTGTATCTCACAAGTTCACAATGAATGTTGAAACTTGCCAACATGATATAATAGGATACACAAAAGGCAATTTTATGGATAACAACTTGGAGCTGATGTTTTGTTGGAGATATTTCCAAATTTCTCAAAGCTAATGGGCTGGAAGTAACTCCAATTATACATCAGCTCCTGTACAATATAAAGAAGTTGTTATCCATAAAATTGCCTTTTGTGTATACATCAACTTCTAAATGCTTCTCAAAGAGATAGGATACCTCGAGGTGGAGGATTTGTCTTTTTTGTGTACAATTGTACAACTAACAACTGTACAACTAACAACTGTACAGTCATTAGTTGGTAATGTGTGCTCGATTGTTTGTATTCTCTTTGTACAGTTAGTTGGTAATGTGTGCTCGAATTTTTGCATTCCATGTGTAAAGTTTTTGGTTGGTAATGTGTGCAGGAATGTTTGTATTCTCTGTATACATTTGTCAGTAATGTGTGGTGGAATGTTTGTATTACCTGTGTACAGTTGTTGGTAATGTGTCCTCGAATCTTTGTATTCTCTGTTTACAATTGATAGTCAGTAATATGTGCTGGAATTTTTGTATTCTTTGTGTACAGTTGTTAGTGGGTAATGTGTGCTGCAATGTTTGTATTCTCTGTGTACAGTTGTTGATAATGTGTGCTAGAAAGGTTTGTATTCTCTGTGTACAGTTGTTGGTAATGTGTGCTAGAAAGGTTTGTATTCTCTGTGTAAAGTTGTTGATAATGTGTGCTAGAAAGGTTTGTATTCTCTGTGTACAGTTGTTTTGGTAATGTGTGCTAGAAAGGTTTGTATTCTCTGTGTAAAGTTGTTGGTAATGTGTGCTAGAAAGGTTTGTATTCTCTGTGTAAAGTTGTTGGTAATGTGTGCTAGAAAGGTTTGTATTCTCTGTGTAAAGTTGGTGGTAATGTGTGCTAGAAAGGTTTGTATTCTCTGTGTAAAGTTGTTGGTAATGTGTGCTAGAAAGTTTTGTATTCTCTGTGTAAAGTTGTTGGTAATGTGTGCTAGAAAGGTTTGTATTCTCTGTGTACAGTTGTTGGTAGGGTATGTATGCTGGAATGTTTGTATTCTCTGTGTAAAGTTGTTGGTAGGGTATGTATGCTGGAATGTTTGTATTCTCTGCGTAAAGTTGTTGGTAGGGTATGTATGCTGGAATGTTTGTATTCTCTGTGTAAAGTTGTTGGTAGGGTATGTATGCTGGAATGTTTGTATTCTCTGTGTAAAGTTGTTGGTAGTTTATGTATGCTGGAATGTTTGTATTCTCTGTGTACAGTTGTTGGTAGGGATGTGTGCTGAAATGTTTAATCACCTGACAATTGTTACGTGTCTGATGTAGTGGAGGAGCCAGAGTGGATGGAGGTCCTGACAGAGTTACTCCTCAGTATGATGTCACAGTCGTCACGTCTGGCCAGAAACACCGCCAAACATGTCTTCTCTCTTCTCTCTGACCAGGTCACTGAAGACACTCTTGATCTCATCATCAACGTAAGTGATCAGTTTGTAGTCCAATATTATTTTGTCCTTTGTTCCAACATCAGTGACATTGGGGTTTTTACCCCTCGGCCAAATTTGGCCTAGGGGTATTGTCGTCATCATGTACGGCTGTCCGTACGTACGTCCGTACGTCCGTACGTCTGTACGTCCGTACGTCCGTACGTCTGTACGTCCGTACGTCCGTACGTACGTCCGTCCGTCCGTCCGTCCGTTACCGCGATATCTACAGAACCGTTTCATGCATGGCAACCAAACTTGGGTACATCTATTTATCTTCACGTAAATCAGAAGCCTATCGAAAATGAGTCATCTCGGACAATAATTTGCAGAGTTATGCCCCTTTTTACAAATAAAAATCCATTTATGATTTGTTATTGTGATAATTTCAGAACCGTTCCATATACAACATCCTAACGTGATACAGTTGTTTCTCTTGACCTGAACTAGGTGCCTATCAAAAATGAGTCGTGTCGGAAAGTATTTCGCAGAGTTATGCCCCTTGTCTAATAAAATCCGTTACCGCGATATCTACAGAACCGTTTCATGCATGGCAACCAAACTTGTTACATCTATTTATCTTCACGTAAATCAGAAGCCTATCGAAAATGAGTCGTCTCGGACAATATTTTGCAGAGTTATGCCCCTTTTTACAAATAAAAATCCATTTATGATTTCTTATTGTGATAATTTCAGAACCGTTCCATATACAACATCCTAACGTGATGCAGTTGTTTCTCTTGACCTGAACTAGATGCCTATCGAAAATGAGTCGTGTCAGAAAGTATTTTGCAGAGTTATGTCCCTTGTCTAATAAAATCCGTTACCGCGATATCTACAGAACCGTTTCATGCATGGCAACCAAACTTGTTACATCTATTTATCTTCACGTAAATCAGAAGCCTATCGAAAATGAGTCATCTCGGACAATATTTTGCAGAGTTATGCCCCTTTTTGCAAATAAAAATCCATTTATGATTTGTTGTTGTGATAATTTCAGAACCGTTCCATATACAACATCCTAACGTGATACAGTTGTTTCTCTTGACCTGAACTAGATGCCTATCGAAAATGAGTCGTGTCAGAAAGTATTTTGCAGAGTTATGCCCCTTGTCTAACAAAATCCACTAATTCCTATGTTAAGTTTGCATATTATTTCTATTATCATGTTAGTATACTATCACATTTATTTATTGATTGGATGACTGATTTATTCATTTATTCTCTTAGACAATGCAAAGAATGCTTGCAAATCTGTTTTGAAATGACATACATGTGCCATTTAGTATACATGTACTGTATTTATCTAGCCATGTGTACTGTTGTTTTGGTGAGACATCGATACAGCTCTTTCAATTTATTCAAGAAACAAATTAATTTAAGGGGAGGAAAACTTTTTTTTTTTTCAAAGAAAGTACACTTACAATACCATGGGTAAATATTTCTTCCCACAAGCCAATCAATTGGTAGAGACACCCTTATTATAATAGCTGGGGTTCAGAGCCGAGGGGTTTTGGATAGCGCAGCTTCATGTTGAGAATAGGGTTGTAACTGCTGGTGAAGAGGTTTGGAGTAGCCAGGACCATGTTCAATAGTCACAGGCGGGTGGTTGGGTGGGCACGGGTTCCTGTTGCTCCAATGCATTTTGCTGAGAAGCAACAGGAACTTTATGATGTGATGTCTAGCACTGTAATATCGCTTGTCTTTATTGCACCATGTAAGCATCCTGTCTGTGTCTTGTGTGCTGTCCTCAGTATTTTATAGGGTGGATGGAGGGTGTCTGGTTCCATGTTGCTTCAAAGATTTCTTCTTTGAAGCAACAGGAACACTACTTGGCTGGGTGGTGCTTCCATGGTTAGTCACGATATGACTGAAATAATGTTGAATGCGACATTAAATCCTATCCACTCACTCACTCAATAGTCACATGGTCAAAAGTGATTAGTGTTCATTGGTTCATACGGCAGACATTCACAAGCCAAAGTTCCCCAACCTGCAAACCTTTTATGTTATGGTCTCTGCGTCATAACGGTATAATATATTCTAACACACTTATTTTGGTTATCAACGGTAAATGCAACTAATCATTCTATCACCCTATTACAGAGAATTTCATAATAGATTACCAATATATATTTCAGTGACAAGAAATTACATGCCTAGACTGAATCAAAATGTCACATGTAACAATGCACCTCCTACCTCAAGTTGCCAACTTCTAATATTAACATGTTTATTTCATTTGGTGTATTTCTATGATTCTCATTGGCTGAGTGGCTGTTTGAAAACTCATCACTCAGTCAGAGATCAACATGACAGTCGAAATTAACTTGCAAGTTTGCAACTTAACACACAACAAAACTGTTCAGCTTTGCACTTGCTAGAGCAACATGGCGTGTTTGTAAGCATCACATCAGCCACAAATGGTAAACTATTATGAAATCCCCTGTAACATTCAATCACCCCCAAATTTCACTTTGAATTTGGATCAGTCAGTGTAATAAATTAATTTTGAACACCTTCTAAACATTGGAGAAACTACAGAGATAGGGTCTCTATCGTGTCTTCATCAACTTCCACTCTAACAGTTTTGATAACCATGATATTTTGGGGTGAGAAAATCTACTTTCTGTGACTGAAATATTGAAGCATTTACCATACCAGTATGGTGTATATTAATGTTGAAGAGGTTATTTCCTGCTAGAATACTGTTAACTGCTCTGATCAGAATACACATGGTGGTACATTTATGAGAAGATTTGGGAGAACTTTATTATTCACTGACCCTTGGGAGGGTGGGATGGTTTTAGGGTGAATTGTTGAAATATAGGTTCTCTATACATAACCCCATGCTTTATATGTGTTGATATAAAGCATGGGGTATAGAGACCCCATATTATGACACTTCACCCCTTTACCACCCCACCCTCCAAAACTATTGTTTTGGGGGCCTGTGTTATTATTCAACTCCTTGGTGCTTGTGTACTTCATTGCTCATCTCGAGGAGTTGAACATGAGTGTACTCTCTGCACTCATCATTTCCTTGCACGCCCTGTACTGGCTGAGCTGATCAGTGTCCATGATAATAGGAACTGTGGACACGCTCGTGTTCTGGCACATGTAGGCACTGTCGTGATATGACTGAAAAAATGTTGAAAACGATTTTAAATCCTACTCACTTACTCCTTCCTTGCACACCCTTGTTTATTTTGTGGTTGTTGGTAGATTCCATTCGACTTCGGAATATTAACTAAATCAATTTAATGTATAAACTGACTACATAATAATTTTACTATGATTGGCAGGTGTTAAATCCAACTGAAGAAGAGGGTGGAGATGGACCAATCACATTTGAAGATGATGGTAATATACAGTAAAGGGCTTAATAAATGAATAAGTGGACAACTTTTTGCCACATTTTTGGTGAAGTTATTAACATTGATTGCGAAGTTAATTGAGTACATCGAGGGTATACCAAGTTATGTGCCCTTGTCATAATGTGAGAATTGTATAGTGTCTTGTAATGCTCATTGTTGTTTCATACACATAAAAAAATATTTCATATAACAATATGTGTTATAGATGTGGGTGATGTGGAACAGGGTAGTGCAGAAGTGAATGCCAATGGTGTGAGTACTCTCCAGACAGAGGTGCCAGAAGGTAGTGATGAGGAGAGCGATTCTTCTGATGAGGAGAATGATGAGGAAGTAGATGATGCCCTAAGAGAGACTGTGAAAGCTGCCCTAGGTTCTGCTGCTGGTGATAGTGATGATGAAAACAATGAAGAGGTAATTAGATTGTGAAGTTCAGCAGACTAAGGCTGAATTAAACAGGCAAAATTTTTTAAGAGAATGATGAGGGAGGGAGTTTTTTTTTTTTTAATCTTTTAATTTTTTCTTCTCTCACAGTTTTTTTTAATCTTTTAATTTTTTTATCTCATCGCACATATCGAATATAGTCCTCATTTCTTGCACACTGATGCAATAATATAATTTGGATGAAACCAACAATGATCTTTGAGTTACTTGAACAGTCAGACCTCAATAATACTATATCCTTCAAATAAAACAAGGCACTGACTGAATGTCTAAGAACATTATTTTGGCAAATATTTGAGGCAGAAATGTGAAAAAATGGAAAAAAAAAACAAAAAACTATGAACAAAATTGACACAGCAGTGCCTGCGAAACTAGAAATTTATTTTATCCAACCTAATTTTATCAAGTCAGAATCAAATGCTCTGAATTATGAGAAATTATAGACACAAATAGATTTATTGAGAGACAGGGAAACTCGTAAAAAGAACAACTATGCAAGTATGTTTCATTCAGTTATATTTCTTCCAGAACAGTGACATGGATGATGAAGCAATGTTGAAGTTTGATGATGCTCTGTCCGAGGCTTTCCGTAGCATGCAGCAAGGGAAGACGAAGGAAGTGAAGAATAGAAAACGTCAACTTGTCACATTCAAACTGAGGTCAGAAGATTCAAAATCATGTCAATGAATCACGCTAGCTTTATACTCGTTACCTTTTTACTGTGCTGTTTAGATTAACCAACAAAGTTTAAAGGGAGCAAATGGTTATAAAATAATCAGACAAAAATGTATGAGGAATCCTCTTAGATATGGATCTTCCATTATTGGATGCAAACTTTAAAGAGCTATTCATGTCCCGATGTTTAGCAGCTTGTGAACAAGGGGGAAATACAGCTTGTGAACAAGGGGGAAATAGCCAGAAATCGAGGCATGATCGCAATACTTGAGACACACAAATTCTTGTCATCATTTGTCTTTGTGTATTTATTGCAGTTTTTGTCTTATAGAGTTTTTATTCCAGTTTTTGATAATCCATGCCCATAATTTGGTATCCACCACACAGATCATTCTTTACCTTTATTCAGGACCCTTGACCTGTTGGAATCATTTGTCCGTAGTCACCCCCAATCTAGTCTGCTCGTGGTAAGGACCATGTCATTGTTACACATATAGCTGCATTTTTGTTAAGAAGCTGAAATCAGTTTCCATGGTAATAACCTAATTGTCTTTGCAAGTTTAAACATGGCAAGCTAAATTTGTTCAAGATCTTGGGTTAGTTGATGAACTTGAATGGAATTAAAGTATAAGGTACTGTCATATTACATTTGATGAACATATTTAAATGTACACATAATTGCTGTGTTTCATGGCCTTTGAAGTAGTTGTATTATTCTCCTGATTTAGCACATTATTTCACCCCTACTGGATCTGATGGAGTCTGGCTTGAGACAGGGGGAAGAGAAACAGTTGGGAGAAAGAGCTACTGTAATATTCCATCAAATTATCAGGAGGAAAAAGGTCAGCGTGACAACAGTTGATATAATAATACGGAAGAGGAAGAATCCATGAATTTTTAAAGTCTATTTGGAAGGCGAAGTATCAGGGAATTTACTATATTTATTATGTATTTACCCCTTGACCCATAATGGCTCTGGTCGTATTAACATGATAGTCTCACATAAACCAGGTAGACTGGAAGACAACGAAGCATCTGGAAAATTAGCTCTAGATGTTAGAAAGTACCTACCATACTATGCTGAAATCTGCTTAGTTTGTGCTATCAGGGAATAAGGCATGATATACCACATGTACATTAGGGTTAATATGAAATAGAGCTGTTAGCACATCCTTTACCACATCAGAAGCACTGATTTTGGAAGAGTACATGGCAGAAGTAGATTGGTATTTTGATGAAAATATTTGGATAGTGACAGTTCTATGTACTCCCCTAAATTAATTGTTGGGGAGCAGATCATGTCACAGTTTCTGTTCATCTTGGTTCACTTTGGTGCTTTAAAGGTGGATATATTTGCCACTAATCAAGAACTGTTGCGCTACGTGTATGATTTTGTAGATTGCACCTGACCCAAGTGTAGATAGAGACAATGTGACCACAATGATAACAGAGCTGATAGAGTATTCTACTAAAGGTATGCCACTTCCTTTCCTTGTTTTCTCTTTTTATCAGTGATTGATGGTTTGTATCATTAAATGCTTGCTTTGAATTTTCTACTATAATCTGGGTTTCTTCGCTTCCGTACCATGGTAGTTTTGCTTAATAATAGCATTATTATATAACTTATCATTAGCGTAAAGCTGTCATGATGGTATTGAGCCAGACACGATGTTTCTAAGTATTAGAATACATTGGCCATCAGTGGAATTAAACACTCTGCTCCTCCTTGCATTACCATGGAAATGATCTCGCATTGATTATGTTTGTTTGCTGACAGTCTCCAGTATCCAGATGGTGAAAGAAGTATCTCAGGCCTGTCTCTTCCTGGTAAGTACCGGACCTAAACTGTCATAACCAATCGGGCTGCTAGAATTATCAGCCAATAGAATTTGAATTTGAATTCAATCTGTATCAGCAGTGGAACGAATGTTGGCCGTGACCTGTCTACTGTATGGATACACAGGGGAGACAACCAGCCTAACCTTTCTTATTGTGAAACTAATACGCTATGCTACATAATATTTATAGGTGGAGAGAAATTTATGCTGGTCCAAATCCAATGAAATTCTTCCACAGACTTGAACCCTCTAATGCAGGATAGTATATTCGGAATCTTGACTGGCATTCTGACCATTCTAAAGCTCAACTAAAATGATCTCCCCGTGGAGAACTCTCTCAATGATCTCCCCGTGGAGAACTCTCTCAATGATCTCCCCGTGGAGAACTCTCTCAATGATCTCCCCGTGGAGAACTCTCTCAATGATCTCCCCGTGGAGAACTCTCTCAATGATCTCCCCGTGGAGAACTCTCTCAAGTTCTTTGTCACTACATTGTAATCCAAATCATTTGTATTGACTTGTCTTTTGTGTACCACAACTGGAATATAAATCCTGTAACTGTTGAAAAATTCACTCCTACCTTCACAGCTATCAATGTATTTAATAATTACAGATAAGGATATTACTCAACTTGGAATGTGTACCTGATGTTATTTCCCCTGTGAGAACACGTTCACATAAAACGTCGAAGACAGAAGGTTCAAAATCTGCCATCCAGGCCAACCAGGTAGATTATCCCAAGCACTCAAATTTACATTTGTTATGATGCGCATGTATCAGTTGTTTTGTTTCTCAATTCTGTTTGTCCATTCATTCTGAAACTAATCAGGAGAGTTTCTTGTTCTGCCAGATAGATTAATCAGTTAGACAAGTGTACAAGAAAAATAACTGGGAATCATGAAACGTCACTTGAGGCAATTTCCTCTTGAATGGTGAAGTACACTTGAAAACCTCCATTGAAAATTCATTTTATGGAGGAAATCTCATGTGCTGTCTTAAATCCCTTGAAAAATTATCCTTGAATGAAAGCTCACTTGAAATTTTCTGTTAAAGTGTGTCTCATCAAGTGCACTTCAAAGTTTTGCATGAAATCACACTTTTTGAGGTTTCAAGGAAGGTTTTATGAAACCTCATATTAAAAACTCTAACAACAACTTGCTACAATATAGCTGAAATATTGCTGAATGCTATGTTAAATCTAATTTCTCTCTCTAACATCAACATTGCCGTAATTATGAATTGCTCCACATTCTTTCTGGCATACATGTAATTAATATCTTCCGTTTATGTTCTCCTTTCTCGCTGATAAATGTACTTTATTTTTTTCCAGAATGACCTGTATTTGGAAAAAATCTTACAGATATTGTGTCAATCTGTTAAGGACTATTTTCACAAAAAGTGAGTTGGTGTCATTTCATTAGAGATATTTCATGTACTTTTACATCAGAATTCATATCACAGGTAAAATTTACATTCTGATCCAGGAGTGATTTGTATTGAACCCACCTCCCAGCCCACCTAACGACTTGTATTCTGTTACATCTCATGTCATCAGGTATGACATCTGATGTCTAGTCACAGTCCATTACAGCATTTCTGAGTTTATCGTCTCAATCCAACTATTTTTTCAGTCTGTCCTGGAGCATCAATCCACAATTTGACCTGGTCCTGTTCTTTCTATATATGATCTCAAATCTGTATCAATACAATTTCCTTAGAACCATTGACCGGTGTATTTTGAATTTGCTCATTAGTCCCATAAATTGTGACTTCATAAAATTGTACAGTTAATTACAATTGTTAATTTTTCAGAGACTGCAAACTTCACCACATTTTCTTCCACACTATTTTGGAAAGGCATGGGGTAAGTGAATCAAATTAGACTCAAATTGAATCGCACACCAGTTCTCATCAGATCACCGAAGTTAAGCAATATTAAGTTCGGTCAATACTTGGATGGGTGACCGGGTGCTGTACTGGCTGGGCTGATCAGTGTCCAGGATAATAGGAACTGTGAGCACTCTCGTGTTCTGGCACATGTAGGCACCATCGTTATACGACTGAAACAAGGTTGAAACAACGTTACACCGTACTACTCACTCACTCACTCAATTGAATCGCTCCTGATATAGTGGCTCTGCAGGGAGATATTGAGTTACAATGTCTGTGCATGTCCATCTGTCACATTCTTTCTTGGTGCAACAACTTGAAGCATTTCTAAAGAATTGAGACAAAATTTGCACTAAATAAACATAGAAAATTACACTTAATGTAAATTCTAATGAACTCTGAGTGAAAATGTGTAGAAACTTGACCTTTCAACGTACACATTCTGCTTTTTGAGAACCAAACACAGAGCCATCACATATGTAAAAAGAGAATGTATATTTAATCTAACTTCTATTCTTTGTTACAGGTCCTGATGTGGCCACTGTCCAGTACTCTACTTGACTGTGTATCTGACACATCCATCAGGGTGTTCCTCAAGGTGACCTATTTATGTTTCTTGTTCAGAGCATAGTGTACTGGTACTGCCTTGCCAGGGCTTCATAAATGTATTACATTCATTTCAGCAAAATAAAGATAGATGTTATCACATACAATTGGTGAATACTCTTTAATATCACACATTATAATATTAACAAGGAAGGCTTGGCCTATATCAGTCTCAGTCGCCGTACCCAGTGAGGCATGAACCCCTCTGAGCCTCTACTTCAGGGTAGTAGATTTTCATTTCTCCCTATGCTACAACATGGAGACATTTTTTAATTAGTGGTAACTGGTAGATATTTGGTAAATATGCATCAAATTACGCAACTATGTGAAGAAAGGACCATTTTCTTTATCTTGATCAATATTTTAGCAAGTTTAAGTTGAAAATATGTGAGATATCACTAATTAGAGATACTGCTCCATATTGGAGCATAGGGAGAAACGAAAATCAACTACGCTGTAATCCGCAGGTGAAGCCCAGAGTGGGTCATAACTCGCTGCACACCATCTAAAACCGATATTGAGAAGCCTCTGTTATTAAGTTAGTTTTAGTTCAACATAGCCTAGTAAAGGAACCAGATATGTGTACTGTTGGTATCAAGACAATCAAACATGCAATTTTACAACAGGAATCTAATATTCTGGCTCTCTGTTAATTATATTGAAGCAAACAAAATATATGTGCCAGGGTTATATCCAGGAATTTGAAGTAGTGTCCTTATTTGAAAAAAATAATGCCGAGCGCAGCGAGGCGTAGCATACAGGCCGGGGTCCAGGGGCCGCCTAAGCTCTGGGGTCTTAGATGCTCTCAGGAGCATTCGAGCCCATTTCTGGCTATTTAAATGTCTTGTCAGATACCTGTAGATAATGAACAATTTACTTCTTTTTTTCCAAATTTTCACCATATTCAGGCTGATCTTGCTTGTGTTTCAAAATGACAAAGTTGAGCAGGGACTTGCTGCATGAATTTCCAGATCATTTACTCCACGTGCTGTCAGATTGATACTATACCATGATGTCAACTTTTTTGCTGATTAGACTAGGGCTCAGGGGCCGCCTAGGCGCCGAGAAACTCTGGGACCCTTGATGCTCTTAGAAGCATTCTAACCGATTCCTGGCTGCACATGTCTTGTCGATCAGACAAGCATATCATGCACATTTTACTTCTTGTTTAATTTGATCATCTGCTTTTAAAATTATTTACAGCTGCTGCTTTCAAAATTTCTATTGAATAGATTCCTCTGTACAGTATTTTTATACCATGCTGTATATCATTCGAAGCTAATTCTCTTCCCACCTCGACTGCCTAAACGGGTTGAACATAATTTGTCCCAGCTTCGATGCCTGCATCATTTTCCATGTCGTGTTCAACATCTGCTTGACCTGTGTTTTCAATACCGGCAGCACAGCATCGAGCAAAGAGAACGTCGACTTTGTGGCAGTCAGACCCTTCATCTTCCTTTATAATTCTTATGGGCAATGGGGTGTTGATAAATTCATTGCAGAAGTAACGCCATCTACATTCATGATTTAGCTAGCTATACTTCTGCAACAATAAAGCTGGCGCTTGTAGTTTTTATAACGGGCCATGCTAACAATAAACTGCTAGCAGTAAATTATTTCATGGGCAAGGGACGCAAAAAGAAAACGTGAGAAAACCCCTCTACCCCGTCCATCATTATAGTTAGTTGCGGGAAATTACTTGGAGAACGAAGTACTTGCGGCAGAGTTATGGGGGGGGGGGGGGGTGGAGCTAAAGCGCCCACTAGGTCCCTCGCCCCCTTCCCATTTCCAACACTCCGCTGGGCCTGCGAGAGAGCGAAGAATCAATTCGCGAAGGGCCAATTTGCGAAGGAGCAAAGCGAGCAGAAGAGAGTCTGAGAGGGTGGTACCCCATCGTGTGTTCAGGTGATATAACATGAAAAGAGTACAATGCGCTGTTGAGCTACTGTTTTAACCATAGCTCGTTAGGCCGTATATTGTTTGAAATACAAGGTCGGGTACGGACTTTGACTAAACTAATAACATCTAACCTTTTTGCTGATTAGACTAGGGCTCAGGGGCCGCCTAGGCGCCGATAAACTTGGGACCCTTGATGCTCTTAGAAGCATTCTAACCGATTCCTGGCTGCACATGTCTTGTCGATCAGACAAGCATATCATGCACATTTTACTTCTTGTTTAATTTGATCATCTGCTTTTAAAATTATTTACAGCTGCTGCTTTCAAAATTTCTATTGAATAGATTCCTCTGTACAGTATTTTTATACCATGCTGTATATCATTCGAAGCTAATTCTCTTCCCACCTCGACTGCCTAAACGGGTTGAACATAATTTGTCCCAGCTTCGATGCCTGCATCATTTTCCATGTCGTGTTCAACATCTGCTTGACCTGTGTTTTCAATACCGGCAGCACAGCATCGAGCAAAGAGAACGTCGACTTTGTGGCAGTCAGACCCTTCATCTTCCTTTATTTTTTTTTTTCAAATGTCCAGCCAATACACCGCATCCTCTTGTGCGGCCGCTACCCTTCGTATTTCCCCCAGACCGACCTTTCTGTCCCGCCATGACGGCTTGTCATTGCAGATACAACGCGAGAACGCACGTGCGCTGCCTAGCTCTCCAGACACTCACAGACGTACATATTTCCGACTTCATTCATAGTATAGACCTCTGCCTGGATAACGAAAACTATCGCGCCCCTAGTGGCCAAGCTTATATCAACGGATAGATGCATAGTTGTCTCCCTTGCTATAAGTTGTCTAACGCGAGTTGACACACACTCGTCCAGGTTTACGGCTTTCAAACATCGTAAAAAAACATCATTTGATTTTTGAAAAAAATCATTTGATATTTTGCAAAAACATATTCATTTTTAATTCATTTGATTTTGTACCTGTGTCCGTTTCACGGACGCTGTGAGACCCTAGATCTAACCCTGTGTGCCATAATTTTGTGGGCTGATCAGATTTGATCTGGCTTCAGTGTATAGCATGAATTGATCATTAAGGTATTGTGTGTTCTGAACAAGACTGTCACATGTACTATGGTTATTACAGACTCATGCCTGTTCCATGCTGACCCTGCTCCTCCATCAAGATGTGGTATGTATTCTCTGTTATAAATCTGCATGTGTATTTGTGGGACATGGGAATGATGCACCTTCCAGATGTCTAAATCTTGACTCTTACTTTTTCTGAGACTGAGAATGAAACACATATAATACCTTCACATAATTATATAGTGCAGGTCAATAGTGTATCTGATGGGCTTGTAATTAGAGGTGAACTGGGACGACAAGATGATGGAGACTGGATATGTATCAGTGTTACTCATTTATTGAGAAATAGACTTGATTGATTGGACGTGAGCCCTCAGCTGGCATGCTGCTCAGGCATGACACATATGATTGGTTGAAGAATCATTCTTGTTCAAGTTAAACAAGTCCCTGGTGCATCACTTGGATAAAGGATAAAATTGAGAGAATTGGAGCAAGTCTGTGTCAGACATATTTTTAAAAAGCCAAATATTACTGAAAAACCTTCCATCTGAACTCATTATTGGATCCAGACAAACTACTGTTCTCCTTGGTCCCGTGATCCTTACAAGAAAGATTGACCTTTAACTGGCAAACAATACCTGAAGGTTGTATTGTCTGTATGTTAACTCCCAGACTTATTCTATCTCTTAACATTTATTCAATTGACAGGGAATCCATAACCCCCCCTTAAATTAACCTCAGTCCAGTTTTATCATTCGTTTATCCAAAAACAGTATTTTTTCCATGTTTTGATTGTGAGTTCTAGACATGAAGTAAGATAATAAGTGTTGTTGTTGGTAAAGTTCATTTCCTCTTTGCACAGAAATATTATTTGCATTCAATGACTGTGAACACAGATATTTTGAAAAAGTTGATATTAAGATACATGTATCAAAGAGTTTGATGTTTGCTTCCTTCTTCCAGGTCAGATCTGTGGGGGAGAAAGACTGGTTGAAATTCTCTACCAATTTCAGACAATCCATCCTCAAGGTACATGAATGTATTCTCAAACAATATTTTGTAATCAAAGGCAGTGTTATATACAGGGTCTCACTGCGTCCTTCAAAAGGACTCTTCTAAAAAATCAAATGCATCAATTTTTGGAAAAAATCGAATGTGTTTTGCCACAAAGTCAAATATTTGTATGTATTATCTGAATTTGTCTCAAGATGTGTCACTAATGAGGAGGACATGTGTACCAAACACCATCTGACCACCCTAACCCTTTCTTCTTATCACTTTTTTGCTAATTTTTCAAATCAACAAATTTACAAAAAATCCAATAAGGACTAGAAATTATATTGTATAGAAAACTGACAATGTTGTGACATGCTGATTACAAGTGAATGTCATCAGATAAGACCTTAATGTATTAGGCCACACAAAGTTATAAAGTTGGTTCACAGGCACTTTTTTATTTTTTCAAAACCACATGGGTGCGCAGCCATTTTTTTGGTTTTTTATTTTTTTTTCGGAATTTTATTGACATTCCTCTGTATATACGAGTTGTTTCATGAATACAGGTACCATAAATTGTATTTGCTGATGGAGACACCTATCTGTTGAAGAATCCTTGCTTCGCCTGATAAACATCAGATTCTGTTCCCTGGCATTTTTCATAAGTACGGCAAATGCGTCTCGAACGTTAGTTGGTTGACATTAATCATGTCGCAACTATGACCACCCATAAGAATGATTTTGAGACCAAGTAAATAGAGAAACTTTCCACCATGCCCGATGTATTTTCGGTTACCAACAGTGCTAATTTAGTGATAAACATGGACTCAAACATTGCTCTCACATCATCAACTGGAGCACATCGGACTTTATAACATAATTTTCGTCTATGTACCCAACATCAATTATTATCAATTGATGTTCAATACAGAAGTGTATAAGAATTACCTGAAAACAATTGGAGTCTATTTTGGAGATAAATAAAAAACGTCATTATAACCATAAAGTTCCATTCCATATTTTAACACCGTCGTGATATGATTGAAACAATGTTGAATACAACGTTAAATCCTACTCACTCACTCCATATTTTAATGGTTCAGTAAAGTAGTCCAACTTTTCATGTAACTCTGCAAAGTGTGCAAACTGCGCAGATCAGACAGAAGTTGTGTTTTTCGTGCGAAAATGAGTTTGGAGGAATGACTTTCACCGAAAGATCACGGAAGTTGATAAAAGAAATAAATATATACGATGGAATTACTTGGAGATACACTTTCATCCTTCAGTTTCCTCACTAACAGGTAAATCTCAGAAATAACATTTGATAAAATATTGACCACTCAATGTAAATAAATTGATAAATTTTACCAAAAATGTCGAACTTTGACACTTTGCAGTTTCCTGTTTTCAGCAGACGATAGCTTCCATTGTTTTTACCGTCCTTGTTGAAAACAATTTTCTTTTTTTTAATTTTCCTTTAAAATTTGCAAATAAAAAGTTTTGATACGCAAGGGTTACATACCACAGGCGGGCCTGTGAACCAACTTTCCAACTTTGTATGGCCTTATATATCAGCCGTTAGATTGCATTTAAAATCTCTTCCTGGTAGACATTTGAAGCAGTGTCACAATCCATACGTCTTCTATTAATTTGTCTCCCATTTGAGGTTCTGTTCGTCTGGAATACAGTGTGAACCTGTGGGTCAAGTGGTTTGATATCATACAGTGATATTGCCTGGAGTGGGGTTTTATGCAAACAACCCCTCTGAATCTCAGAACCCAATACATTTTGTACTATGTTATTTCACATGTTGATCAGCACACTACCATTGCTACATGGGGTGAAGAATTAGGCTGTCTGTTTCATCAGTGGTTAAGATTCATTCTGTGTTTTCCCAGGTGTTGTCTGGAATGAGATCAGGAGATTTGAAACCTAAATACACACACGAGGTGTTACTATTGTTATACAGGTTTGTCCAGGTTGATCCACAATATGTTCAGGTGAGCATCTCGTTAACTTGTTATAATATGTACAGAGTAACCTCTCTATATGCCTCAATATAATATACAATTGGGAACACTTATAATTGTGATACATATATCAAAGAATTTTTGACAGAAAGAATAATTTAGCCATCAGTGAGAATCGAGCCCATCACCCGGCCTTCTAATCCAGAATTGCTCTTGGGGCTGTTCCAGAAAAAGTACATGGGATGGTGGGGGGGCGAATCTTTCAATTTGATGGTATTTGCATGGTTCGTGGTATACAGTCATTTAACATTTAGTGAGATAGAGTAAATGGTATATGGATGGTTGGGGATAGCAAAAGTAGTCTTCCCCCCATTCCATGTGGTGTACGGACATTTCCCCCAGTGGACATTTCCCCCAGCGGACATTTCCCCCATGGACATTTCCCCCAGTGGGCATTTTCCCCAGTGGACATTTCCCCCAGTGGACATTTCCCCCACCCTATATATTTAGGTTATTTTGAACATAGTTTTTAAATAATTTGGCAAAAACACCATTTTGTTAAATATATTTTTTTATTTTCTATTAAAAGGATATAAGGATTTTGACATATGTTTTACGATAAATGAGTCACATAGTGATAAGATACTATACCTATACACAGTATATATAAGTATTATACAATCTTATAGCACATTTTGAAACAATACTCAGAGATTGAAGTGAAAATACTATCGTAGCAATTAGGCCGGGGTCCAGAAGCTCTTGGGTCCTAGATGGCTGGAGAAGCATTCTAAGCGTTCTAACTAGTTATTTCAAACTTATTAAAACCCCCGGATGTACATAACTCGAATTTTAGTCACATAATTTATATATTTGGGGGATTCTCAAACCCAACCTAAAAGATTTTTTGTTTGTTAGAATGGTTTAAAGGAGGTTCATTATCGACGAAAATAGCAACAACAACAACATGGTCGGGTGAGAAAAATGTGCTTAAAGACTGTATAATACTGCTATATACTGTGTATATGTATAATATCTTATATCTATTTGACTCATTTATCGTAAAACATATGTGGAAATCCTAATATCCTTTTTATAGAAAATAAAAAAAAATTATTAAAAAAATTTGTGTTTTTGCCAAATTATTTAAAAACTACATTCAAAATAACCTAAGAATATAGGATGGGGGAAATGTCCACTGGGGGAAATGTCCATGGGGGAAATGTCCGCTGGGGGAAATGTCCACTGGGGGAAATGCCCTGGATTCCCCCATGTACCTTTCCCTGGAATAGCTCTTACCATCTGAGCTATGCTGGCCCATAGGTACAATACTTGGGAGTATTAGCTAGTTCTGAGCAACTCTACAGATTATGGGGGGTCATGGACTAGAGTCTAGCTGATGGCTAAATCATTATTTCTCTTAAAAATTATTTCCATAAAGTAAAAAAGAAGAAAAAAAACAACAAGGATCTATTTTATGAAGGTCAAATTTTAGTATTGGGAATATTCGTTTACATCTAGCCTCTCCGATTCATACTACATATTCATATGCTAATAGACTAGAAAACTTTCCCTATTCTATCAAGGTCGAATTGTAGTTACTGCAATATCCCAAGGAATTATTTCTAGGCTCGCCAACTTCACACTACAGTACATATGCAACTGGTGATGTGTACAATATTTTATGAAAGATGATGGCCAGATTCTTTGTCTTTTTAACTTTTTGGTTTATGCAATCAAAGATATGCAGGATGTATATTAAAGCTCATAGTCTAGGCTTTTGTTTGTTAATTATCTGATTATGTGATGGAAGATTTATATGCCAAAACGTCTCAAAATATTTCATTTTAGAAATCTGGAAGCGAGGCAGCAGAAAGTATATTGAAGTTGTTACGAGGCAGCCTGAACAAAGACAGCAAGAAAGTATGCAAAAAAATCTTGGCCAAGTTAGGACAGGCAAAGTGAGTATTTCGACTACATGTAGGGAGAACATTATAATAACTCTGGGTAAACAGGTTAATGAGAAATACCTTTCTCTCCTCATTCTGTTTACGACATGCAGCATACGTCCATGTTTGTAATCGTTTTAAGATGGCAAGTGTATTTCTTCGCATTGAGAGACCCGCTGAAGAAATAAGAAGGGAATTCTGTCGTTACTGGGGGTTCCGTCAATGTCACTTCCTCTTAGTTCGACATCAAAGCACCGTGCCGGAAACATACAGTATTATTGTAAAGGCTGCGACATGTCAAGTGAACCAGGTTAAACAGTGAAAGGGTTAATCATATACTGGTTTCAATCATTAACTGAGGGAATAGAGTATTATATCATAGCTGATATTAAGGGTTCCAAAGCTGTAAGAAAAATGGCATTGATCAGTTTTATCAGTGTTCACAGTGGGGACATTCAGTGACACTTGTATTACCTCTCTCCAACTTGTGACATTTTGTTGAAGACAAGTTAGAGGTCTTTCAAAAACTATGTGATGCAATAGTCCAAGATATCTGATGCAGGATGTGCATTTGAAAAAATTAAAAGATTTAAGAGTTTAGCGAAATAAAGATTACAATACGCATGTACATCAAATGCTGTACAAATTAGCTAAACTCCATACCAGATTTTCGTTTCTTGTATAGTTTTAAAATTGCATTACAGAAGTCTGCCAGTGGTGGGGATGTCAAATTTTTAAGCAATTGCATAATCTTTGAATGGTTCATTAAGACAGTTTTAGAGGTTACAAGAATTTGGGACCATTCACATATGGTCAATTCCATGCTACTTGGGACATGAAGCCAAACAATAAAATCTTGGGAATGTGCCACAATGAGATTGTTTTATAATGGTGATACAGTATAGAGGTAAAATCTAAAAATTCAGTAAGATTGCCGCAGAACTTTCCAACCTGGGGTGTTTTGAAGTCCCAGGATCAAATTTTCTTATTTTTGCTTTCAATTATCTCACAAAATTGGTTATATTTTATTGCCATTGTTTAGCTGCAGAATGGGGGAATTCTTTTTTTATTTACATTAATGGTTAATGGCGTCTTGAAAAATCATAAAAAAATTCAGCAGGTATTTGTAAATATTGTCACACGTTGTAAATTTTGCATGAAGTCACAGTTATGTAACGCTAGTGACGATAAATGCTACTTTTTCTTTTATTAGACAAAAAACTCCAAGTTTAATTGAGCTACTTCTATCACTGCTTCTGTCATTTGTCATGAACATATGACCATAGTTTTGAGTTCCTACACCATGCGACTTCTTCCAGTGGTAGCGCCAAATCTAGTAACGCGAGTGACAATGTAACGCGAGTGACGGAGTGTAACGCGAGTGACGCTATCTGGTGGAAGTTACTATTTTCAAATTCCAATTTTTATTAAAGGGGAATGTTATCGCCGGACCTATGTAAACGTTAATATATACCTTGATACTGTAAGAAATCGACTATATAGTTTTCCCCCCGATCTCCGAACTTTAAAACGGTAAATTTGGCGATTTAAACGCGTTCCTACCACGAGCCTGTCAAAGCGGTGACCTTTGACCCATGACGTCACAGAGTGAACCAGTCCGCCATCGCATTAGCATTGGCATACGTAAACAAGTAAAATCTGCTCCGATATTTTTCGATTTTTCGACTGTATTCTCGTACTTTGGAGGCATCATACCTCGTCGGTGTGTTGTTGGGGGGTGTAGCAACATGAATGGAGATGGATTCAAGTTGCACCCGTGGCCAAACGGGGAAAAAATCGGGGAGAAATTCGACGAAATTTGTGCAAAACACGTGGGGAAAGCCGACGAAATGGTCTCGCATTTATTTCGCTCACTTCACTGACGACAGCTATTGAACAACAGAGATGGCAAGAATGTGTGGATAACCCCCTATACTGAAAGAAGCTATTTCCAAGATCAAGACAAATAAATCTTTATCAGAAAGAGAAAATAGACAACCCCTCAATCTGCCGGAGTGCGTGAGTTATACAGGGACGACCGACCTCGTGGACTCGGCAAGCGACAAACCGTTCCCGCAGACAAGCACTGTAAATCTCCCTGGATGTTTGGGCCCACACCGCTTCCATCGTCTCCTCTACCGAAGATTTAATCTTCCACTCTTGAAATTTTGCATCAGTCCCACGGAGTGATCGAACAGCCAATCCTGAATAACAGCTATTAACTGAACTGTAATAATCAATGTACTTTTAATCAACTTATTCCCGTATATAGGAAATTCACTTCTGGCACCAGCTTATCCTGATTATTTGGTGTCTTTTTGTATCTCCATGTGAGCACATACATTCTATGTTTTTTGATACAATAAATTGAAATTGATCACCCGGAAGAGTAACTGAAACTAACAGAAAGGTGTGAAGCAAACAATTTTTTATGGGAGGGTGTCCAAGAGGGAGAGTGAGAGAATTAAGGTTTAACGTCGCGCGTTCGGCAACAGGGTGTCCAAAAGAAATAAACTGGGCTTCTCCACAGGTGAGTTAGTTATTGTTTCAACATCAAATAGCTGCCTTTGGAATTGAAACTTTGTTTTCATTTGAGAGGACTTATCCACAGGTATGGATTAGCTCTCGTTTTAACATCAAGTCGCTAACAATAATTGACAAACACATAATAAAATTAAGCACGTAAGCAATGTAAATAAGCCGGCCTGCCACGGTATAACAATCTGTCCGTCCCGTAAGAAATGAAAAATAATGAACCATACAATGCCAATAAACACACACATATAAAAATAAAGGCGTAAATAACTACATAGTATGCTCTTAAAATAACAAATTATCTGTAGATTTTAAATGAATATATATATTATAGTGACATCCACAATAAGCCAAGCCGGCCTAGTTTCCTTTTTGCTATATTATTTAGAAGTTTTTTTAGCACGGAAGAGTAAATTTACGATCCTGTGCATTATAATAACTGATTTATGCCTAAAAAATGCCAGATAAAAGCAGAAATGTATAAATATTATTGTAAGATCCACAGATAGTTGTAATTTCGTGTATAAAGCATGTAATCAGTGTATTCAAACCGGCCTGCCACAGCCTGACACGGCCTGCCACAGGCTTGAAACAGGCCTGACATCAGGACGACCCAGTTTGACCCCAGATTCGCTTGTATATGGCTCAAATCTATATGACTCGATATATTTTCCTTCTCCTTTAGTTTCATGATCGCTTACTGCCTCTACATTCTATTCAGTTCCAAGACCTGTATAATCTCCAACGTCACAGTCTTCAACGTGGTTAACGCTGAAATCGGAATCTGTGTCAGAGCTTGTACCGCTGTCTGTGTTATCCGCCATGTTTGACTCTGGCCGCTTCACTGTGTGACGTCACAGGGTAATCGCCGGGCGGATTTACTAGGGGTAAAAATCAGGCACTTTGGAGCCGTATTTCAGGATATTGCACCATCGCTAAAATTTTGAAAATAATTCTAAAAAATAAAGCAGGCCACAGGGAAGTGTTTTTTATTGGTTTTAGCCTTTCAAAAATTGTGATAACATTCCCCTTTAAGTCATGACATGCTGGATAGGGTGTGACAGAAATATAAATACTTTACACATGTGAGTATATAAATGCCAAAGAAAAATACTCAGAAATCTTGTGATCCTGCTCACACTGCATGTGCTTCCTTTCGTCTGCTATTTGGTTATCAATACATCTCAAATTGCATCCAACTTTGAATTGTGTGGTCAACCATTTCTTAGTCGAAATAGCATTTGGAACTTGAGTGTTAGAGTCCTGATGATTCACTCAACTAAATTCTATGGAATTATTCAGGCATATTTGCAAACATAGCTGAAAATTCACTAGGGTTAGTTAATAGGCCAGCATTTTATTTCGAGTTCATTTCGACCAAGGGAGATATTTCGGAATTTTGGCAATTCCTTCACCTGTTCGTTATTTTATATTTCATGGTTGACCAACCGATATTAGTGAGTTTATATGCAGTTGCATTGTAATTGAATTAACTAGGAGTTATACCAATTTATAATATCTGTATTACCAGCTGGGTGATATTGCAACTGCATTCCTCTTTTATACTTTATTAAAAGTTTTCCAAGCATATGCTTTCTCAATATGAATACGTACATTTCATGTTTTCTTTTCTTCAGTTTTGCATTTTTTAAAATGTAATAGTACTCTATCATGTCTATTCTCATAGTTTAAATTTTCTGTTAAAATGACATGTACCTTAATTTATTTCTGAAAAAAATTAATGTTTTATTTATTTGACATAATTCTCTGGTTTGTATAAATTTTCGATTTCAAAAATACCTTTTGGAATTACTTTTAATTATTTATCAAACGATATTCATCATGGGAGGTCTTTTTTAGTCCAGACTCATCTGGAATTCGAGTTTGATGCTCTGACCGGTCATTTAGGTCTTGGAATGTGGCGTCTCATGTTCAAATGTTAGCAGTGTTGTGATCTACAATGTCTCACGTAAAACAAATTGTTTTACACCCTCACTATTAAAAATTCAAAGTGCTCACTGGCAGCAACATCAAATGACTACACTAATTGACTAAAGGGACTATGCATGTGTGAAAATAATATAGTGGCTGGGAGACGATTCTTGAAAAATAATCTGCAGTTGGGATAATACTATGACATCACAGGTGTCGTTAAATGACTCGGATATTGGTACTCTTCATGTGAAGGATTGGTGTCTGGTGAAGTATGACCAAGATGTGTACCCTGGTGAAATATTCAGTATCGTCGAGAACGAGTATTTCATATCTGTGATAATCCGTACAGGAGCCGGCAATACCTGGAAGTGGCCTACACCCTGTGATTCTGTTTATTACCACCGGAAACAAATTGTTAGAAAGTTAGATGGTCCAGTTCTTTCAAACAGTTGTTCGTCTTTCACATTTCCAGAACTTCCTTAAGCATGTTAAATGCATGTCCTTTACTGAGATGAACATAAAGTGTACAAAGTTCTGTTCAGTTATACTGTATCTGAGATCTGTTTTTATGGCACAACATAATTTTATGGTTTTGTGGTGTTTAATGTTCACTACCCTTACAGACTTGAGGTGTACACCTCAAGTTGAGGTGTAGTCGAGGTGTATCTGAGGTGTACAGCTCAACTTGAGGTGTAGTCGAGGTGTACCTGAGGTGTACACCTCATTTTCTTTTTCAAGGTGTATACACCTCAAGTACACCTCATGGACTTTGAAAAAATACCTACACCCCAAAATATGCATGTACCTCAAGTACACCTCTGGGACTTTGTCAAAATATACGTGTAATCTACCTACACCTCAAGTACACCTCATGGACTTTGTCAAAATAGATATATTATATACTACACCTCAAGTATACCTTATGGACTTTGCCAAACTATGCATGTACCTCAAGTACACCTCTGGGACTGTCAAAATATACTTGTAATTTCCGTACATCTCAAGTTTACCTTGGCTTCCCATACAGATTTCACTGCCCATCAACTAAATGTTTTATTTATATTTCAAAGTACATTTCTTAGTTCATTTAAGATCTTCACAAGCGCTATATTTTAAAATAAATCAATAAATGGGTTGGCTAACTGTAAATCTCATACACCCTCTATGAATAAAAGAACCATAGTGACACATGTGAACACTTGACAGGTCATACCTTGTTTTCCAGTTTACAATACATAAAATCTACTTCTGCTATTTCTTGTGTCACCTGCATATACATTCTCAGCTGGAGCTCTTCTTTTATTATTTTCTTAATACTTTTTAACTCTATGTCTCAGTTGGATGTTCCTGCCTTAGTCTAATATTCTATTGTAACATACACCAATTCAGTATGACAGTTTGAAATAAGTACAGCCCTTGTTCAATTAACAAATTAATAATTAACAGTGAGTGATACATGTACCTCATGAACTTTGTCAAAATATATACTTGTAATTTACCTACACCTCAAGTACACCTCATGGACTTTGCTAAAATATGCATGTACAAAAGTATACAAGTATGTACTTACACCTCATAATTTACCTACACCTCAAGTATATTTCCTACACTCCACCGTAACAAGCTTGGCATGAACATAAGATACAGTTATCCACCTACACCCAAGATATCTGGTGGACTTGGTGGAACGGTTTGTCATGAAATTGAGCATAATATACCATCCACTTATTGTAAATAATTGCCAGCACAATCTTTTATTCATACTCGCTAAATAGACAAAATATTGCTGAACATGGCATTAAATTTAATTTCCTCTCTACATGTCTGTGCTGGATCATCATTCTGGCATGAATGTTACTTTAAATTACCTACACCTCCAGTACACCTCCTTGACTTTGTCAAAAAGCATGTACCTCACTTTTAAATTACCTACGTACACCTCAAGTACACCTCCTGAACTTCTGAACAACATGAAAAATGTTATGTAAACTCAATTTTTATTATTATTTTGACACCAGGACACTAATACATCAAACTAAAACCTGCTGTAACATTCTTCACTTCAAATTATCATAGCAATCAGTTAATGGGCACTGTTGTATAATTTACAGAGAAACTATTGTTAATCTCATGCAAACTTTGGCACCTGTGGATATGTTGTCAACCTTCCAGATATATTTCCAAAATGGATATGTTAACTGTCACTTCCCAAATACATTGGTCCCTTGTATGCTTTTGCATTGGAATACTCTGTGTGGCAATTGAAGTACTTGTGAGCCAATGTTAAAGCTCCTTTATAAGTGTGGTGCTACCATTTTCCGACATACACGGTCACCCTCCCCTACTTTCAAGTTTGGCTGCTCATATGTTAGTTGTAGGCTTTGTAGCGAAAAATGCTGCAGAAAATTTATTGTAGGAGGAGGATGGGGATCAATCTACTGAGCGGTGTTCACTAAAAAAATGAGAATACAAATATGCTTGGTACCTATTTTCAATGGAGGTATGAATATATTTCTCAAAATTGGATATGCCTCGAGTACACCTCAGCTAGTACCTCACCTGAGGGGTACACCTACTAATTTGCATATTTCGATACTCCTCAACTACACCTCATCTACTCCTCAACTACACCTCATCTACTCCTCAAATACACCTCATAATATCTGAGGGTACACCTCACAGGTACACCTCAACTACACCTCAAGTACACCTCAAATACACCTCAAAGCAGTAAGGGTAACATTCAAACTTTGGTATCCTCAACTGAGAGGTAACGCGAGTGATGAGACATTGAAGTTATTCGAGCAAGCTGTTACACATTGGAACAACTTAGTGGATTCCTAATTGCATTGTTATTTCAAGAGGTCTACAGGGTACTAACAGATCCACTAAATTGTCATCTGTTTGTAAAGGCTTGAGCTTAGTTCAAGAATGAAGTTATGGCTAAAATTTCCATGTCCTTTTTGCTGTAACGCGAGTGACGAGTGCGCAAATTGGAATTAAATAAAAGTTTTAAATGCAATTACAGCACTTTCAATTTGTATGAATACTTTGGGGCCTAAGTTGTCTTTATGCATTATGTGTGCATGTATACTTTCTTTGTTGGAGGCAGGTGGGGTATAATATAACCAAAATGGTGCAAAAATGTAACGCGAGTGATATGGAATGGACCATATGATGAACCATGATCTTTTTTCTGTTTCAGGGAATACCCAGAAGGACAGATCAAAACTAAGAAGAAAAAGAAGAGGAAAGGAGACATCGGCGAGGGCAAATACTCGGATACGTCATCTCCTAGTCCTGTTAAACAGATGAAAACAGCAGTTCATACAGCTCACACACAAGCCCTGCAGTCTCAGCAGAATGAAAATCAAAGTATAAATGGAAATAGTGACAGTGCTGTGGAAAATACTGCACCAAAATTGTGCCTGGGGAGTGACAGTTCAGGGGAGAGCATGCCCAAAAAGAAAAAAAGGCATTCTAAAATTATGGGTACAGGTTTGGATGATGATGGGCAATTGTCTGATAAAAGTATTGTTGTTGAGACCACACCTGTAAAGATGAGAAAAACCCCCAGAAAGAAATCCGTACCTTCAAGGACAGCCTGAAATCATACGGCACGATAGAAAACTGTGGAATAATGAATGAATAAACATTCTAAATCTATGTGCAAAAACTGCTGTTTGTATAAAGATAGATAAGAAATATTGTATATACAAACATCAATCATATCCATAATGGAGTGGTGTTTATTCTGTTCTTCCTTCCAGTCTCATATTCATCATCATATAATGGTACTAAATAATCTAACAGTGAATTTCTCCTCCATCTATATTGACTGCAATATAAATCATCTAAGTTTGGAGGCAAACTGAAGACGTTTCGCTTTTGACATAGCGTTAGCAAGTGTTCTGTATAATCAGGTCAGGGTGATCCCGCTCTCTAAAATGGAGGTAAAAAAGGTTATTTTCGCTCAATAAATCAGTTCAGATAATGAAATCGGCAAAATCTTCTTGAGGTGCACACGGACTTATATATCCACATCAAATGGTAGTAAAAAAATAAATTGTCATCTGTCTAATTTGCATAATAGTAGGCCAAATATCTGTCACACTGTTAAAACAACATTGACTTGTCCTTCAAATGGCAAATTATTTTTAGGTTATGGAACAATAGATAGATTAATGTGCCTGAAGTTTTGAAGCATTATTTAAGAAGGAATCAAAAGGTATTGAGCAAAATCAACCTTTATCACCTCCATTTAGAGTGTGCCATAACCTGTTAATATGGTGATGGAGAAGATATTAATGTGTGTCCTGTTCAGTTTCTGTTCCTCTGTAATACTATTTGCCCCTCATCTCTGTTTTATTGGTAGTAGATGGAACGGGTCAATATTGCTTCAGAGAAATGCTCTGTCTAATCAATATTTTCTAAACTACATATTTCCTATCCAGTTTGGAGAAGACTTATTAGTTTTGACCATTGGAAGAGACCAGTCATCTGTCTGTCTGACCATTGGAAGAGACCAGTCATCTGTCTGTCTATCTAAAAAACTCATTATGTAATTGATTGTTGACATTGAAAATGAAAATATATGTATATATGTTCATGAATGTAAATCTGTTAATCCTCATCAAACATTTGCAACTCTGAATGATCTGTGAAACACTAAAGAACTTTTCATTTCAAATGCTGTTTTTTTCAAAGAGAATTTAAAGGATGAAAATATTTGCTCTAAGAAATGGGTCATATTGTGAACATGGTATCAGTTGCACTTTAATATAATCCTGAAGATAAGCAGTAAAGAAAATGATACAGACTTACAGCAAGTATTCGTGACCAGAAGTGAATATCACAGTCATGAAAACTGGCCACTTTCAAATATTTTGTGCAGGAGTTCCCATTCCATACAACTTGACAATGTGATGTCTAGCACTGTAATATCACTTGTCTTTATTGCACCATGTAAGCATCTTGTCTGTGTCTTGTGTGCTGTCCTTAGTGTTTTATAGGGTGGATGGAGGGTGTCTGGTTCCATGCTGCTTCGAAGATTTCTTCTTCGAAGTAGCAGGAACACAACTGGGCTGGGTGGTGCTTAGTTGGTTCGTCGTGATATAGCTGAAATATTGTTGAAAGCGACGTTAAATTCTATTCACTCACTCACTCCCATTCCATACAATAATCAGAGATCGTAATACGTCCGTCCAAACTGACAGTCACCATATGAGTGAAACAAACTTGAGCGTGACATTAAGCCAAATCTCACCCCACTCCATACTGGTTGAAGATGACGGCATGATAAATTACATCTAAATAAAGTTTGAACACATTGTCAGCGCTTTTTGAATGAATTTATGACTGGACCGAAAATTTAGTGCACTCCTCTAAAATTATTCTATTGAGTGATTTCACATTTTCTGATTACAATCTCAAAATTTTGTCTGTCGATTGTTAATAAGTGTGAGTCCTGTTTGTTTTAATTTGTGGGAGTACGTATTACATAGGTGTTGTCCACAATTTGCCAGCCATTTGAGATGATATCTGGTTGCAGGATCATGTAGCATCTATATCTTTTCAAATTCAATTTAGTTTATTAGTGTATATATATAATCCATAGAGTATTAATTTAGACTTCAGATTTTGGTTATGTATCCATCATCTTGATGGTTTAAGTGAAACTGTTATGGAATGGAACATGTCTATTCTGTTTGATATTGTTGTCATTGAAAATATCCATTGCTTATTCATCTGTGGACTACAATAACACCTGTCGCAAGGGATCTGTTCAAATTTCTATTTATGAAAGCATGCACATGAATTGGTGTGAATAATGGCTGCCTGACCAGATACCTGCATATTACCTAAAACTGAGTTAAAAAGTGCAACTTCAGTAAGAATTGGTCAGCCTACTGCAGTATGACTTCCTTTTGACTCATTTGGACACATGCAGCAGACAAGCCAGCTCCTGTTGAGGGAGCTGAAAGCTGTTAACTACACTGAATATACATTAATACATAAGAAATAAAACTACACAAAATGTAGAGTTTTGAGCTAAACTGAATATTGCACTGCTAAACCGGTATACATGATATTCATGGAGACTATTAGAATGGACTCTATAGTAAGCTTCATGAAGCACATATATTGAAGTGGTTACCACTGTACATCAAATAAGTAAACAAAATGGTTGGTCTTGATGTGAATTACCATAAATTATATAGGCTATATTATATTATAACAGTGAGTCCACTTTTCTTCTACAGTAATATTGGTTGGACAAGGAGTGAATTACCTTAAATTATGTAAGAATGATTTATACAGCTTGGCATGGATATGATATCTGACCTTTAAGTATACAGTATTGTGAAGTTTTTCCTCAAAACGACTGGGAGCTAGGAATCTGTGGACTAGTGTACCTTGAACTACAAAATTGTCCGGGCTCTGAAACGAGGCAGTTCATATCTCTTCTCGACTGATCGTGTCATAAAGTTATTTTTGTGTTGAGCAACTGGCGCTGTTAAACATCATTTAGGAGCTACGACTGAATTTTCACAGGTATAGCATATATTTTACATTTTATCTTTTAATTTGTTTCCTATCTGCCAAACTGAGAGACCAGTCAATGGTAAATATGCATTACATTTTGCACCTTTATGCCCACATAGCAGGTAATTCCATCACCAGTATTTATGATGGACAGAGAAGTGGATTCTGGTTTCCAATGTTCTGCATTATACTTGTCTGTCTGAGCAAATTATTGGGATACATAGGACACAAAACAATTATGATTTAATTGTGATGTACTCCTACTACAACTAGTATGTTACTTGATTCATTACTTCCCAGACATGCCAGAGTATATTGAAAGTTGAGATAACGAAAGACCTAAATCTCTCAATTGAGTATGGTGAACATTAATAATTCAATCACCATATTAACATTGAATCACCCCTGAATTTTGCCTCACGTTTTGATGAATCACTTTTATAAGTTGATTACCTCCAAAATGTGGGGGAAACTTCATAGATAAGGTCTTGTCCTGTATCATTTCATCAAACTTCATAGATAAGGTCTTGTCCTGTATCATTTCATCAAACTTCATAGATAAGGTCTTGTCCTGTATCATTTCATCAAACTTCATAGATAAGGTCTCCTGTATCATTTCATCAAACTTCATAGATAAGGTCTCGTTCTGTATCATTTCATCAAACTTCATAGATAAGGTCTCGTTCTGTATCATTTCATCAAACTTCATAGATAAGGTCTCGTTGTGTATCATTTCATCAAACTTCATAGATAAGGTCTCGTTCTGTATCATTTCATCAAACTTCATAGATAAGGTCTCGTTCTGTATCATTTCATCAAACTTCATAGATAAGGTCTCGTTCTGTATCATTTCATCAAACTTCATAGATAAGGTCTTGTTCTGTATCATTTCATCAATTACATGTGGTCAATCCTCTAATAATTCAATCACAGAAAGTGAAATTTCACACCATGAACCCATGGGGTGATCAAATTTATTAGAATAAAAAGTTGACAAAATGGTTCAAAATCATACATATAATCCATTATTTCTTCATTATTTCAAGTGACCGGGTGCTGTACCGGCTGGGCTGATCAGTGTCCAGAATAATAGGAACTGTGGACACTCTCGTGTTCTGGCACATGTAGGCACCGTCGTGATATCACTGAAACAATGTTGAAAATGACGTTAAATCCTACTCACTCACTCACTCACTCATTATTTCAATGATTTTAGAGGATGATCAAATTTATTAGGACAGTCGATCAAATTCTGTCCCCAAACTTGTGGGTGATTGAATTTTGATATGGGGATTGAATTATTAGAGTTATAACTTCTTGTTGTGTATGATTTCATTAACTTCCTATTCTAATAATTTCATCACTCTAATATTTTGGGGTAGAAAAATACACTTACTATGAATTTCAATCGTCTAAATAGTGTTTATCTTATGTAGTTGGTATTAAACACCTTGACTTGCTATCATTACACAATGTTATAATCTCGACTTGACATATTTTATCTTTAGCAGAAAAAAGTATGATGTCATGCAGTGTATGTTATTTGTTCATTTGTTTGAAATGTTTTTTTTTGTTCTCTGTTAGTTTACATTGTTAGGGTTGTTTCTGTTTACTAAGTACTGGTACTACATATAATTAATGCATTGCTGGAACAGTATAGATCAAGGTAGAAAAAGACAATATTAGAAATTCATATGGTGTATATGAAATATATTTTCCCCAAATGTCAACTTGTATGCAAGTCTTGACTCTTACAGGTGATTGTTATATAAAACTCAATATGAGAAATACGAAGTTTTTCCTCGCTGCCAAAAATACCCTACTTATTTAAGATAATGCCCTATAAAATTTTCTTGAAATAAGATAATTTTTACTCAAAATAAGTTAAATTTTAAGATAATTTTTGAGATTTTTGTTCTTGTTTAAGTAAAATTTGGAGTGGGGTAAGTATATTGTACTTAAACATGAAAAGTTTAAGAATTTTTCTTAAAAAAAATGTTGTTTTAAGGAAAATTCTTATTTTTTTCTTGTTAAAGTACAATATACTTACCCCACTCCAAATTTTTACTTCAACAAGAAAAATTTCTTAAAATTTCACTTATTTTCAGTAAAAATTATCTTATTTCAAGAAAATTTTAGAGCATTATCTTAAATAAGTAGGGTATTTTTGGCAGTGCTATGCCTATATGTTATGTTCATAAGAACATATAGTTTGTATGATCACATCTATTTTACAACCTGGGGAGGCAATACCCAAATAATGAATAAAGATTTAAGTATGTTCTCTTATACATAGATTACAAGATGTTCTAAATGCTGTCTTTCAATTGATAAATCAGCCAATCTTTCCGAGCTAACTCCTGAGTAGTGGGTAAAAGGGTTTCCTGCACTGGGAGATGAGGAGGAGATATAAGCAGGGTTCAGGAGGCGGTGGATGAGTGAAACTGGTTTACACGGGCAAGCCATTAACAACCAATTCCACTCAGGAACTGGTTGGCTGCTGATTGGATTGGTGGGGAACTTAACAAGGAAAGGCCCCCTTGCAGTACCAGTCAGTTTTCAAGTGATCAGTAACCAACTGATAACCATCCAGTAATACTGATCTGTTGCCCATTGGATCCTTTGAATTTTCTGTTGTCTTGCTAACAAGCAGCTTCATCGGTTACTGCTCAGTTGCTGAATGATTACCAACACATTGCTGCTGCTTTCCTCCAGCACCTCGTAGTGAATTGCACGGCACTGGTCAGAAAAGTCAGTACTGTTCAGTTATCAAGTTGGTCACCAATCACTAACTGAACAGTACCAAATGGTCACTTATCAGTTACCATACATTTGTTTATGATATAATATATTGATTACCAATCAGTAACTGACCATGCTCGCCATGTCTTCAACGTCAAACCACATTGCTGATAGCCATGCCGTTGTACAGCATGATCCCATTATCCCCGATATACCCACACTTGTGGTCCAGTCAATAGTCGTATTGAGGTTGTTTTGTGGGGTTGATGGCACCACTTCTGGTCATGTGGCTTCCAGTCAGTCAGTCACATGACTTCCGGTCACATGACTTCCAGTCACATGAATTCCGGTAACTTTTGGTATTCCTCTGTGGTGACGTTGTCACTTCCGGCGGTGATGCAGTCACTTGTGGCGATAAGCCTTCACCCACAAAAATAGTCCCATGCCAATGAGCCTTCAAATATGATGTTTGTTGCCTCACCTGCATCCCCGGGATTATTCAGTAATTTCCGGAGGTCAACTGACTTTGACCTTTGAGGTCAACCCTACCTTGCATACGCCCAGTCACTTGAATGTTTTATGCACGACACAAAAGCCAGCGCTTGTCTGTGGATTTCTCATGACCTTGTCGAGTCTCAACATGGTTTTTTTTCATATACCGTATACATACTTTGTATTATGCGCAACACTGTATAGACCCATTAGCATTATAATAGCCTGTATTCTGGCACAACACCTCTCGCAGAAGGTAAACATGCCCATCCTTCTTTAACCAGGGGTAATCCCAGAGTATCCATTGCCAATAATATTACTCTGTTGAAATGGTAAAGGAAAGTCTTATGTATGTAATATAAATCAAATGTACATGTATGGAGCAATTGCAATTGAAGGCAAACAAACTGTTATAAGAGAATATGCATGGGGAATTCTGCATTAGAGACACAATGGTATTAACTGTAATAGGACATAAACTGCATATGATAAAACTTAAAAGTGAAAAGTAAGCTGTATAATTTTGTGTCAGTACTCCTTAATCTGTTGGTGTAATCGCAAGTTAATCAATTACATGACTGCAGTAATGTTTGTAGCCTGGGTGAACCAAACGTGAAACTGTGAACCAATCGCAAGACTGCAAGTTTAGTCATGGCAAACTAAATGGGGAACCACATGGCAAACTAAACAGGGAACCGCATATAAGTTGGTTTGATATCTGGCAGTCCAGGGACGAATTTCAGACAGCGTAAACAGTCTAGTGTACAACTGATATGAAGAGAGATTTGAACTGAACTTTAATTAACATGCATGGGCTATAAACTGCTGATGTTAATTGTATATGTATGCTGTACAATAGATACATGAAGAGTGAATGGAATAAATGGAGTTGTCTACAGATGAACAGTAACTTGCGATTTATGCTAATGCTAGATGTATGACACCATCCTAAGGTCTATCACCCAATAGACTGTGAACATGACCTACAGGTGCACAATGGTCAGTTGGTCTCCATGAATCCAATCGTGCATTGCCTGGATTCTGTAACCGTATTGGAGCACGATGTTTAGCTGAAGCACGCAAAAATAGATCTTATTTTGATGAATCCTACTAATGCTGATAAAGTGCTAAAAGGCAGACAAATCGTAGGTCGCTTCATTCCACCAGATGACGATGATATTCTTCAGTTTATAGAATCAGACGAGACAACAAAAACAGTATCAACATTGAATTCAAACGAAGACACCAACATAACAAAAGAAAGAGAAACATGGATTAATAGAGCGAAGAAACTAGGCACAAAATAACAAAATCTGATCTTGCATCAATTCAAAAATAAAACTACTAGTATTGATTGGACAAATAGAGATGTCTTCGCTGAGAGTTTGACAGATATGCCTCCACTCAAAGTTTCTCAAATTTGGCGATACATATCGCATGCTGATAGCAAAATACGAGCATAGCGTGCAAGATCTATGGCGTTATGTTTCGTAACTTGTGTCTAATTCCGCTTAACCCGGGGCTAGGGGCCGTATGAACCCATGTACTTCAAGATCCTCATGGTACTCCTATGAACAGTCGCAATCAAAGCGTGACTGAGATACATCATTCTTTAGATGATGACTTTACAACGAATATTATGGATTAAGAATACTAATCAGCGATACGGATTTGATATTTTTGGAACATCATGATGTCTTGCCTGCATCATTGAAAACTGTTGACTGCTCTCTTGCAGGAAACAAGACTATGTTTATGTATACTATGATTGTCTTTTTGAATTTGGTGCTAATACTGTTATATGGAATAGGTCTTTGGATTATGGACGCAGATATTCTCTAATGGACGACGGCTGAATTATGAATGACGGACCAGACGCTTGTAATAGGCACATTTACCACTAACCATTACAAACATGACATAGACACTGGTGTTGCCCCACCCATCGAACAAGATTTTACAGGCCACTCAAAAAAAGGGAAAAAGAAATAGCTGGACAAATCAATGAAATGTTGACTGATATTATTGAACCTTCAACATCTGAATGGTATTCTCCAGTCATTCTGGTGAAAAAGAAAGCTGGTGATTTGAGGTTCTGTGTTGATTACAGAGCACTAAATGCATTGACCAAACCCATTCACATTCCGTTGCTAAGGCTGGAAGAGGTCTTTGATGCAATAGGCGAGTCTGAAACATAAATCTCTTCTCTGGGTACTGGCAAATCGGTTTAGATGAGGAAACCACACACAAAACCGCCTTTATTTCTTATAAAGGTTTGTATCGGTTGAAAAAACCCCCCTTTGGGTTGACAAATGCACCAGCATCTTTCCGGATGATCATGACAGACTTTCTGCGAGATATGGCGTGGAAGTATGCCCTAGTTTATATGGATGACATTTTACTGTATTTAAATACATTTGAGCAGCATCTGAATCATCTCTCATCAGTCTTCTGACATCAGTTGCTTGAATTTCTCATTAAAAATATCTATGTGAAATTTGGCAATACAATATATCAGCAGCATATAGGTATTCCAATGGGTATTAATTGTGCACCACTGTTGGCTGACCTGTATCTGTTCTCTTATGAATATGACTATATGTAGGCGCTTTCAAAAACCGATCCATTCAAAGCCCGTTCCTTCTCATTCACCAAATGCTACATAGACGATCTTCTCGCTGTGGATAATCGCTATATAAATGATGCAGTGAAGGATATATATCCGTGCACCTTCACTGGATTTGAAGAAAACTACAGATGTGCCCTATATCTATATCTCTACAATAATGAAGCGGGCATTCTCTCTCGTCGAATTGATGACAAAAGAGATGATTACAATTTCGACATCGTAAACTATCCCTTTCTGGACAGTAATATTCCAGTGGGACCTGCATATGGCGTATAAATATCTCGCCTAGTAGCATTTGCTAGATCCTGTGTTAAATGTGACGATTTTAATCAACGTCACAAAACATTGTTGCAGAAACTTATAAAACAGGGCTATTCCACCAAGTGCCTCCACTCAAAGTTTCTCAAATTTGGCGATAGATATCGCATGCTGATCGCAAAATACGAACGTAGCGTGCAAGATCTATGGCGTTATGTTTCGTAACTTGTGTCTAATTCCGCTTAACCCGGGGCTAGGGGCCGTATGAACTGAGATAAATCATTCTTTAGATGACGACTTTACAACGAATATTATGGATTAAGAATACTGATCAGCGATACGGATTTTATATTTTTGGAACATCATGATGTCTTGTCGGCATGATTGAAAACTGTTGACCGCTTCCGTCTTGCAGGAAACTAGCCTATGTTTATGTATACTATGATTGTCTTTTTGAATTTGGTGCTAATACTGTTATATGGAATACTATGTCGGCACCTCTTCCCACTTCCCTTATATGTGTTGTAATTTGGATTATGGACGCGGATATTCTTTAATGGACGACGGCTGAATTATGAATGACGGACTAGACGCTTGTATTCAGGCATGATTTCCAGACTGCGTGATAAACCGCAAAGATTATAGGGTTTACTCTAGCTGAAAAGTCTGGCTTTGTTAGGCAGTAGATCGTGCCGTGCGAAGGTGTTAATATCCGTGAACTAAACTTCAATCATTGTCAATGTGAAAAGACTTTTTCGTGATTTTTATCATCGGATCTCGTTGAATATTGGCGAACATTTCGCGCGACTTTTCATAGATGGTATTCCCCTGATTTACCATCTTGGTTTACCTAGATTGATACAAGGTCAGCAGATTCTGTGAACGGGTAGTTGTGTTGGTATCCTCTTTGAGTGGTATCAGTTTCTTATGCAGCAAAAGACCCTTTGGAAGTTGTCCATCAGCGTAACAAGATGGCAACGCATGTTTTGATGCAGAGCTGCATCGGTGTTCCCAACTTGAGCTAGCCAAGTTGACATGGCTTCGTTCGAGCCATGTCAACTTGGCTAAACTTGAGCTGCGTCGATAATAGCATCAACTTGAATGTCGGCTTGACGTAATTCTTCGTCTAGAATATCTCCATTGTCGGATTCAAAGTTTACATTAGTCAACGTGGAAATCCTAGTGCTCATGGTGAAATGAGGAGTGTGGTCTCGTGTGGGCTATTTATAGTTCAGCTGTGGATGCGTTTGATCTTAATGTGTTGAAACAGGTGTTTCTTTTGAGACATCGCTCTGACATGGGTGTACTCCATTCGGCAAGGAATAGACCATGGGTCCACTTTTCGACCACCAATTGTCGTAAAATCTTCAGCCCAAATCACTTATATGTATATATTTTCTGGAAGAGCAAGCTATTATTTTACGACAACACTGATGTATTATAGAAAACTGCATCTCGAAAATTCCCTTCTAAGCTTGCTTCATTTTTTCTAGAAAACCCCTTAAAAAGTCGAAAATGGCCAGATTTGACTAAATTTCCAGAAAAATCTGAAAGAGCGATTTCACTAAATTTATTTCCCGTGTTCATAGGTCCGGTATCAACTTGGAAAGGCGAAAAAGGTAGGAGTCAACCTACCTATTTTTGCCAGATTTTCTCTCTGTAAATGAGTCATGATTTTTGGGCACAGCCAAGGGGCATAACTGAGGCAGGATCATATTGTAGATATATGCTATTAAGAAGGCAAGAAGATTTATGATGTATCAGAACACCGATGGTTTATCGTATTATGAAATAAGACCGAGCCATTGCTACGAAACTGGACGGCCACCATATGCCGCTGTCCAGCTCATGCTTGGGGTTTTCAACATCGATGCTGTTTTTTTCTATTTCCACATGAACTGTGTCCTTGTCTACCAATTTCCTATGGTTGATATTCTGTTGACGTAAAGCCCGTCGTAGTCTGGACACAAATGTGTTAAGGAGTGAAAATCCACTTCCTCTTTCGAATATCCTTTGTGGAGAAACTGGTTTTCTGTGGCCTCCAACGGCTACCCCATGCTTTCTTTGAACAGATTCACCAATAGTCTTGTGTTCACATTGTGTTCATTCCCTTGCACGGGTTCGGGTTGGACTGTCACGGTTGTTTGATGAGAGTATTCCGAGGCTGGTGGTGTGAAGAGGGCCTGCTGTATGTGAGCGGATTGGATAGGGCACCCGCTGGACAGGCGCTGTCCGGTACAGACTCGGAGATTGGTCCGAGTATCGCGGACTCACACTCCGATTCCGCAGTGAGTACTTGCCTGTCCTCAAGTATGGGCATTTAATTCTACGAAGAGGTAGCCATGCGGACGATTTGTCACGGCTTGAACGCCTGCATGAAATAGTCGATGTTGTGAGTATAAATTCGACTTCCGAACATGCGGATTTGCGCTCTGTGTATATAAGATTGGTAAACAACATCCAGTATTGGCAGTTCAAGGCAATATCTCTGGACGTATTTCCTTGGGGAAAGATATTCTAGCTCAAATAGATTACGGGCAGATTCCGATGATGGGATCCTGTGATGAACAAGTCGACGGTGTGTGAATTGTCCTTGGCGGCATCCATTAGATCATCCAGTACTACCACGTTAGCCTCGTCGGGGTCGAAGTAATCTGCTTGATAGATATCGTGAGGAAGGCCTTGTACGAAGCTTACTTTCTGTAACCTTGTAGTTTCATAGGCAGGCTGCCAATGGTTGTAGCACCAGACAATATATTTATAAGTGATGGGCCTTTTCATCACCCAGGACGTCTTGCCACACCCCGTCGGGCTGTTTCTGAATCAATCTGTTGGCAATCGTTATGGCTTATAAGATATCTGTCATAGCACGAACTTGATACACCAGCCATGACTAGGGATGATGATGGATTCCTTTCCAAAAACTGCATTGATGATCACCATCTTCACAGGCATGTAGACTCGCCTGGTTGTGCCACCGATACACTGGCGCACCCTTATAACCTACACGCTATAGGGTCCAAGCGGCACCATCAGGTGAGTGCAAATGCGCGTGATGACGTCCCTTCCGATGAACGGACGATGACACCAATTTCGATGATGACGTAACTTCTGGTGACGTCGTTTCTGGTGATGACCTCACTTGTGGCACGACCCTGTGAGCACACGTGCATGAGGAGACGTCACTTCCAATGATGTCACTTCCATCAAGGGCCAATGGTCAAAGCGTGTGATTGTACTGTCTACAATTTATGGATGAGAGATTTGTTGTTGCCATATTTTTTCAGAAAATTTAGAAATTTAATATTCTTACTGGCTGCCGAGATATTGTAGTTCAAAGAATTTTGGGTCTGGTACAATTTTAGTATACAAATGAACTTAAATGATGAACGCGCGATGAACTAGGGATAATTAGATAGACCAATAATGGTATATTTTCTTTTGTAAGAAACACATGAAATGTACAACACATTATCTGGCGCTTAATCCGCTCAAATTTGGGCATATTCAGAAAGGTCATGAGGTCGAGAATACGCTTCGGAATTTTTCCGAACAAACGGCTCGCACTCGTTATGGCTTGTAAGATATCCGTCATGGCATGGATTTGACAGACGAGCCATGACTAGGGATGATGCCAAACATATGTTTTCTTAGCCTGAAAACATCGACTGGAAGGGTCCAATTTACTTTGTATTGAATAATTATTGTTGTTAATGATATCATAGCTTCAGACCCCTCTCAACCGGAATGGAGCAGACTATTATAACCATCACTTCCAGTGATATGTCACCTCCAAGAGCTCCGAGCTCCAAGCACTCCGAATATTGTCCAGGCGGCACCATCAGATGACCGGACGATGACATCACTTAATGACGTAACTTCTGGTGATGATGTCGCTTCCGGCGATGACCTCACTTGCGGCACGACCCTGTGAGCACACGTGCATTCGAAGACGTCACTTCCGATGAAGACGTCACTTCCATCAAGTGCCAATGGTCAATGGTCAAAGCATGAGCGTGTGAATGGATGGTCTACAATTCGTTAAAGATGAACCCAAATGGAAAATTGAAATTTATGGATGAGAGATATATTGTTGCCATATTTTTTCTAAAAATTTATAAATTTAATATTCCTACTGGCTGCCCAGATATTGTAGTTCAAAGAATTTTTGGTCTGGTACAATTTTGGTATGCAAATGAACTTAAATGATGAACACGCGGTGAACTAGATATAATTAGATAGACAAATAATGGTATCTTTTCTTTTGTAAGAAACACAGGATTCTGATTCTTTTGCGCTTTATTTACATTGTGTTAACAGGTTATCGGACATTACTTTTATCACCTGTTTACTAATAGTTTCAGAAATATTGTTACATAGCAACCGGTTACCGAATGCTTTATTCAAGGAACTTAGATGGTTAAAAAAAAAGTTTAATGAATATGAATAGCATAGACCATTGCTACTGAATATTCAGAGATAATGACTTCATAAGCTGCAATAATGTTAAGATATAGCCCTTAGCTACTGGTTGTTATGGTAACCGTATTTCTAATAATAACAAAATCGAGTAGTTTACATAATGCTATAAATAATCAATATTATAAATTTGAGAGATTGGACTTCTGGATCTATGAATATATCAGCATAAATTCATGAGTTCACTTGGTGCATAAATGCATTTGCATAAATTCCCAGATTATCAGATTTGTAATTCAAACTCCGTGTTCTCAGCAACCGGTTTGAGTATTTACATGCGGTATACGGCATCTTACTCAGAATTGCGAGTACTTTCTTTTCATGCAAGTGACCCTAGGCCGTTTGAGTTCTCCTTTAAGGTGTTACGATAGGACGTTCAGACATTAATGCGATAGGGTTCGGCGTTACGATAGGGCGTTGATTGTCTGGAAGATTAAAAAATACTGTTTGGATAGGTCATTGCCAGCTCGTTTTCCACGTCATTCGCCCGTGTGGCTTCCGGGGGTTGACCTGGGATGTCGGTGTGCACACCGTAGGCTACGGTAAGGATAGGCCTCAGCTCCTCAAACAGCTTGTCGTAAGAGGCGACTGACTGAGGCAGCCGTGTGGTTCCCGGGTGTGAATAGGAATAGGACCCCACCCGTGTGGTTCCCGGGTGTGAAAAGGAATAGGACCCAACGTCGCGATATGACTGAGATATAGTTGAAAGCGACGTTAAATCATATTCACTCACTCACTCCACGTCATTCACACCAAATAATAAAAAGCAAATTGGAAAACCGCCCATCCGCGAGGGTTTCCAGAGTTACCTCCCTTGGTAGTCTTTCGCGCCATATTGAAAAATTACATAAACTTACGACCTTTTATTACCAATTAAACTTTGAAGTGTAGTCTTCAGAGAAACTGTAGAGAAATGAAACGCGGATCTAATTAATCCCCTCTAAAATTCCATCTCGCATGCGCTGAGATGCAAGGACCTTAACTGCCCAAGAAGTACCACCCGTCCGAAAGCTATGGCCATGATGGAAAGAGAGCAAATCCGGGTTTCTCCCGGTTTTCAGACAACCAACTTCAAGTGTTTTTTGCAGTTTAGGGTACGTGGTTGGTAACACTCCTGTGGAGCTGAAAGATAAAAAGCAGGAGAATCTGCTTCTGAGGGGATGAGACGACCATATTGCGTATGCAGTGACAGGGCACAACAAAGAGTCATGAATGACCACCACAGGTATGGTACCCTTAACTCCCTCAAGTCAAACTGAATGGTTTTGGGCCATTTTCTCAATACCCCATGCTTTAATCTCTTCAATTCGGATCCTGTGAGAAAAAGACAATAGACAAGGCTATACTAGCTAATGGGTTCTATATGTAGTGGGAGAGTTTAAATATGGACTCATCAATATATCTATCTGATAAGCCCATTGTTTTCGTCTTATTCCGGAATTGTTGGGGTTGTCGATTGTCTATCCCAGAGCGAACCTCAAATTCAAATTTGGCTGCCAGAAAACTTCTCGTAAGCAATCCTACTCCTGCATAAATGAACACGACACTCTGTCCGAATTCAGTACGGTCGCTGAGACAGCATTGTAAAAAGATAACAGAATCTTCCTCTGAAGAGGTGGCCCACAACTGTAAACATATACTATTGTCAGCAGTTTCAGAACATATATGCTCAAATTAAGGTGACATGAACTGTGGAAAGTTAAGTGGTAATATTCTCTGACGTGTACATGAACACGGCCTCCTCTTTTGAGACAAGCATCGGATGCGAAAAACTTCTTCAATGCTCGACCATTCTTCCATCATCATCATCATGGAAATTCCATTATACATAGAGAGGAAACTTTGCCACCATATAAGGTCCTTCCTAAAAGGTTCTATTAGTTAGACCTTACCCTTTGATAGGTGATAAATAGCACGTAATCAAATGATCAACATGGAAAATAATAGTCTGATCTCACACAAGCTGACACGAAGTTAAGGATAGCTATCCCGTTAGAGGCAGTTTTTGCACTCCCGTGACAATTTATCTTCTGTATCAATAAATATACAAGATAACCATAATAAACTATATATTTTTGTGGAAGCGTATATCGTAGGGATTCCAACTATATGATTTGTATAACCGACACTGCTACTGTGTAGAAAATATTCCAATTTTAAAAAATTCAAATGAAAGCAATTTGATGGTATACCTTGAAAGGAGACAACTCGAACTAGTAAACTTTATCTCATTTTTTTAAATTTTTGCCTGGTTTGTTTAGACAGCTATTTTACTAAATGAATTGAAAAAAATACTATATTACGGTCATTTGTCTTGAAAGTTGAATAATTAAAAGACTAAGCCGAACTTACAAAAAGTGAGATAAAGTTCACTGGATCACCTTATAAGTAACAAGCATGAAAAATTTCAGAAGCGTAGCATAGATACTTTTCGAGAAATTTTGTAAAAAAAATTAAAGGCTAGAAATCGGGCAAAATGTGTCCAGCTATACATCTGATGAATTAATCCTAATTTTTTGCTTGAATTCTATCGTCAAATACATTTTTAATCCGTCTTATGGGACCTACTCGAATCCCTGTTTATTTTAGATAGCTATTACACTAAGTTTATTCATCAAGGCAGTTTAAAATCCAATTTAAAATTAAAAAACTTGCAAAAACTTATTCAGCTGAGAAATGTTCACACCTGTGCTGATCACTTCACGGCGGGTGTCTGAGCGAAGTGTCACTGCTTTGAGTACACTTTCATATGTAATTTTTATAATTAGAAACAAGAATACGGATGTTTGCATGGTTTTGATCAGAAGGGGGGTAGATTAAAGGAGTATGACTTCTAGATAATTAGCTTACCAAAATACTGCGGAAATGAGTTTTGGAAAGGGAAATTTAACAGACAAATATAACAGTAACCAAGCACATGCAAACTGCTGTTTTATTCTCATGAATCTTACGACAGACTATTACAGTGGCCAGTTCCTGCGAGTCAATTAACAATACAATACACACTCAGGCAGCTATTAACGACTTACAATAGACAGTCGTGCGAAAGGTTAATCTCTTCTCAGCTGGATATCGGACCACCTATATTTCAATCTGTTTAAGTTTTCCAGTGCCTCAGAAACTGAATTTTTAATCTTAATATTGAAGCACTTCTAATCAGAATTTTGAATTCATTTTTCCCCCAAATGTTAGACGAAATAGTGAATATTTTAATGAAGAAATAAAAAAATGACCAATTTTGACCCTTCAACGGGATAGCTGTCCTTAAGCTTTCTGTAGCAGGGACTGTAATTCTGATAGGGTGGCTTCTTTCAAACGTACCTAATGCTCAAGCAACTGTAAAATTTCAGACGGCCTAGTGAGAGTGATCCGTAGCATCAAGTTGTCACAAACCAAATACCGACAAACTTCATTTGGATAGATGACTTTATCGAAGTGTGAAGGATGAAGATTTTAGGCGCCATCTGGATTCGAAATAGGGCATTTGAATTGATGTTTTGGGGCCGAGGTGGACCATCCGTGGTCCGAATGGGTCATATGAGGTGTCATATTGAAGAGCTCGTGGGGGAGCGTCCGACTGGACTGTTGTGATATAGCAGAACTTCTATCAATCTTCGCATGCGCAGTCAGGGAATAGTAGAATAATGGCATTTGAGTGAACGTTTTGGGTCGAGGTGGACCATCCGTGGTCCGAATGGGTCGTGTGGGGTGTCATATTGAAGCACTCCTGGGGGGAGTCCGACTGGGGTGGTTTGTTGTGGAAGTACTGTCAGTCTGTTCATGCGCAGTCAGGGAATAATGGGAGAAGGGCATTTGGATGAACGTTTTGGGGTCCAGGTGGACCATCCGTGGTCCAAATGGGTCGTGTGACGTGTCCTATTGAAGCGCTCGTCGAATAGAGTCCTACTGAGGTGTTTGTTATTGGAAGTCGTACCTTTCTGAGCATGCTCACCTCCGAAACTGCCCTTTCTCTACTACTGCTCGACTGCGCATGCGCAGAATGATGTGACTTCCAATAACAATCACCCCACTCCGATTCTACTCGACGAGCGTTTCAATAGGATACCTCACACGACCCATTTGGACCACGGATGGTCCCACCTCGACACCAAAACATTCACCCAAATGTCCTTTTCCTGTTATTCCCTGACTGGGTACAACAGTCGGACTCTCCCCCACCAGTGCTTCAATATGGCGTCTCACACGACCCATTTGGACCAAGGATGGCCCATTTCATCCTCAAAACGTCCATTCAAATGCCCTTTCCCACTATTTCCGAGTGCGCATGCGCATATTGACACCGGGATCGCGTCATCCTGGACGTGACGTCATTCCTGGGAGCGCAGGGACTAAAAGTGACCTTTGACCCGGATGTGACCTCGCACCGTACGTTGCGTCACCTCCACGTGACTACAACATCTTCACTCCTCACCCTCAAACAAATTATTGATATGCTGAGAGCTGCTGACTGGAATTTTATGAGATAATTCAGAAAATATATTCATTATCATGTTCTAATAGTTCATAAATTTACAGACTGAACAATTCAAAGATCATGGTTATACTGGAGAATATTATTATTATTAATAGGGCTTGTACTTCCTCCAGATAAATGAAATTTGTGAACATAAACCAATAATGCTATATCGACATCACCAGGACTTCTTGAATCATTTTCTATGCTCACTTCAGGTTCAATAAAAATGATTGTTTCACCAACATGAAGTGGGCAGAACCAATCCGGGTCAATGCTGAAGATCTCGCGTAACTTTAGAACTCACTTGCACAGCCTGACGTAGCAATGCGTGGAGATTTCGTTCAAGCCTCCGGCAATCGGCCTAAAGCAGTGTATCGCCAGTCGAACAGACCAAAACGCCGTGAACGGTTCCCCGTTCAACCCAAAATAACTATATGGTGCCAAGCGTTCAAAATCTGGAAAACTTCAAGCTCTTCTGGTTTAATATATCGGAGTCAGTTGATTTGATCCTTCGATGTTTTCGACTACAGATTCCTTCGTTTACTTCATGTCAACACATGGTTTCTATTTTGGGACTATTGTCAACAATCAATGGCGCAGTATACCGTATTTGAACTCTCCATGCTTGGTGGAATCAGAATGAAAATATGTTATTGTCCTCCGCCGCAACGCGGCCGGGGACTTTAAAATGGTCCTTAATGCTTCTTTGTGTCCGTGGATGTCCGTTCAATATACTTCGCGAGCGATAACTTCCAAATGCTTTGTCGGATTCCTCCGAAATTTGGTATCTGCATTCTTTGCGAGAAGACGTTGGTTGGTATTGCGTTTCAGCAAGATCCGCCTGAAGGTGGCGCCACTGCCTCATGTTCCAATCTTCTGTGCATGTCCGTGGATGTATGTTCAAATACTTCAGAAGCGATAACTCCCAATTGCTTTGTCAGATTCCTCCGAAATTTGTCATCTGCATTCTTTGCGACAAGACGTCGGTTGGTATTGCGTGTCAGCAAGATCCGCCTGTAGGTGGCGTCACTGGGTCTTGGTCCAATATTCTGTGCATGTCCGTTCAAATCCTTCGCAAGCGATAACTTCCGAACGATTCGTCGGATTCCTCCGAAATTTGCCAAATGCATTTCTTGCGACAAAACGTCGGTTGAAATTGCGTTTCAGCAAAATCCGCCCAGAGGTGGTGCCACTATGGTTCATTCTATAGTCAAACACTTTGTCGGTCCGGGATTCCTTTGAAGTTCCCTACCTTTCTGGGTAATAACATGAGAAACGCTCATCGGATTCTTCTCAAATTTGGCATGCATGTACATGTACCATGCATGCCAGGAGATGTTGCGTGGGATTGCATTTCGCCCAGTTGTGCCTAGAGGTGGCGCCACCTGGTGGCAAAATCTAAATATGGTTTCCGGGCAATAACTTGAAGACCCTCGTCGGATTCTTGTCAAATTTGATATGCAGATACCATGACATAAGGTGTCCCTTGAGATTGTATTTCGCCCGCTTCTGCCTACCGGTGGCGCCTCCTGGTGGAAAAATCTTAAATTTGTTTCTGGGCAATAATTTGACAACTGCTCAACAGATTCTCCTCAAATATGGTATTCATATATGCCATAAGATGTCACTTGGGATTGTGTTTTTTACACTTCCGCCTACAGGTGGTGCCACCTCGTGGCAAAATCTAAATTTGGTTTCCAGGCAATAACTTGAGGACCCCTCTTCAGATCCTTCTCAAAGTTCGTATGCCGATACCATGCCATGAGATGTCATTTGGGATTGCATTTGCCCGCTTGGTTTCCGGGCAATAGGTTGAGGACGCCTTCAAATTCTGGTTTGCAGATAATATGCCATGAGATGTCGCTTGGGGCTGCATTTCGGTTACATAATTTCCGTGCTACACCATGGAAAATATATTACAGCAACAATCAACATTCAGTCAGCTATTCTGAGTTGATCTCAAAAGCATTCGTTGGGGAAGAGTTTGTTGATTATGATATTGATAATTAGCCACTGGTTAGGCCTACATGGCAGTCAATTAATAGATAACAGGATCTGTTGAAGTGTGATTATAACATGGAGAATACAGTGTCTGCTTCTTGCGCATATGAAGTAGCAGTTGTCACTGACAACACTTATAAATATTGCTACCATTCTGGCGGGGGACCTCTGGCTGCTTGTTGCAAATTATAGCGCCCCATTTTGGGGGCAAACATGGAGGTAAAAGACAAGGGCGGATCGCGGATCCAGCGACAATTCATAGGGGGGGGGTCCAATATCACAGCCCATCAGGCGAGGGTCCAGGGGCCGCCTAGGCCCCGGAAGCTCCGGGTTCTAGATCGTCGGAGATGCGTTCTAAGCGTTTTCCCGGAAATAAATCCTAACAGATTTATGGTTCTATTTTCACGTTTGTTTCGCATTTATAAGCACGCATCGACATTGAAAAATCACGGCATGCCTGAATCAATTTGACGTTCTTGTTCAATTTAACACATACAACACCAATATGCGTACCAGTAGAAGTCATTAGGACAATTCTAAAACAACGTATTATGTGATGCTCCTTAAAATAGTGTGTTGTTGCTTAATATGTATTGCTCCTTAAAAAAGTGTGTTGTTACTTAATATCTAATGCTCCCTAAAAAGTGTGTTGTTACTTAATATGTGATGCTCCCTGTTTTCATACTTCATATGTATTAATCCCTCTTTTCACATGTAATAATCCCCCAAGAATCCTGACGCCACTTCTATTTATAGATCATGACATCATTGGGAAAACTCCTGTTCTATTGCTATTTCTTGACTTTAATTCTTAACAAGTTGATACTTGTCCACACCTTTATATAACTGGAGTATGACGTCATCAATACCACCTATATAAAGGTTCGCGTGTTCACCATGGATCAATACGAGAGAACACTCATCAAGCTGAAAGCAGCATCTGTCGGGGCTATTTCATTACTCATCATCCCGCCCATCGTGCTGTCTGCCGTTTGTACGTCTTGTGTAAAGTGTAAACCCTGTAAGACATGTCCACCGTGTCATGGTCTCCCAGAAACCACCGTGTCTCCATCCTGTGCATATCCCAATACCCGCGTAATAACCGCCATTCCGAACAGAACCCTATGCACGCCTGTGCAGCAAGTAGCCATTTGGTAAAGATATCCAAGCTACTGTATGCTTATACGCCAAGACACTGAGGGTGGATCTACGCTATTTCCTCAACGGTAAAGCTTCCATTGAAGGACTCGTCTTAAGGATGTCCGCTGGTGGTAAATCAAAGTAATTAACTTTTTGAATAATGTGTGTTATTGCATTCATAATTGTGTAATATGAGGAAAAACAAAGAAAACAATATAGGTTGGTGTGCATTTTGTAGCTGTAGCCAACGTTAAGTGGACTGACCCATGCTCAATTTGATAACCCAGAAAACATAGGGAATAGCCCTAGTTTTGAAGCATATTCATGAAAAATTCATATAAATAGTATTTAACTTTTTCTTATATTCTAACTGTTGGCAGATAATCACAATGTCTATCAAAATTTATCAAATTAGATGGATGTTGGTGTGCAAAATTCTCGGCTAGAAGGCTTTTAAAGGAAATCCTTATCTCTTAACCTAGGAAAGGGAGATAATCCAATAGGAAAAACAGGCAAAATGGCTGCCAAAGCCAAAAACCACCAGCGGACATCCTTAACACATACTCAGTGAACCCTCATCAAGGACAGAACCTCTCTCATCGATATTGCGATACAGAATGTTCTAGAAAGCCAGGATGATCTTACATCGCATGGTCCATGATCATGATTCCTATAAAAGCAGATCATTCACCTCTGAGCTCCAATGGATCACTACATCATTGTTAGTTGCATAGATTCGTTGACCTACTTCCCAGACAATACACCCTATAAATTTCGTGTTGCCTTGAACACGCGTCTCTGTTTAAGTGATTCATGGGTGGTTGGTTTAGCGAAAATATTTATCAACAAGCAACCTCAATACAAATCCAAGTCATTGTTACTCGTGACTTGTAATATTTGCGGCGAGACCAAACTACCTCTCCTACGGACTGTAGATGTTACGAATGTCTCCAAGAAAGCCATATACCAGGGTATATTCTACGCCGCATTATCTCCCCATAGTTGAAAATAGTGTCGAATCTCGACATCTATATAAAGACTGAAAACAACCTACTAGCAACCCTTCTGAGTGGTCCAATTACGGTGACGCTCCACTTGAAAACAACTATCAATCGCCATTTGTATGTTCCCGACGTAAAAAATGAATTCGATTTTATCAGGATCAAGTCAACTCCTTGCCGTACCCCACATTACAAAGCGGTAGAGTTACAAGCGTCTAGTCCGTCATCCATAATTCAGCCGTCGTCCATTCGAGAATATCCGCGTCCATAATCCAAAGACCTATTCCATATTCCATATAACAGTATTAGCACCAAATTCAAAAAGACAATCATAGTATACATAAACATAGGCTTGTTTCCTGCAAGAGAGAAGCGTTCAACAGTTTTCAATGATGCCGGCAAGACATCATGATGTTCCAAAAATATCAAATCCGTATCGCTGATCAGTATTCTTAATCCATAATTCGTTGTAAAGTCGTCATCTAAAGAATGATGTATCTCAGCCACGCTTTGATTGTGACTGTTCATATGAGTACCATGAGGATCTTGAAGTACATGGGTTCATACGGCCCCTAGCCCCGGGTTAAGCGGAATTAGACACAAGTTACGAAACGTAGCGCCATAGATCTTGCACGCTACGTTCGTATTTTGCTATCAGCATGCGACATGTATCGCCAAATTTGAGAAACTTTGAGTGGAGGCGCTTGGTGGAATAGCCCTGTTTTAGAAGTTTCTGCAACAATGTTTTGTGACGTTGATTAAAATCGTCACATTTAACACAGGATCTAGCAAATGCTACTAAGCGAGATATGTATACGCCATATGCAGGTCCCACTGGAATATTACTGTCCAGAAAGGGATAGTTTACGATGTCGAAGTTGTAATCGTCTCTTTTGTCATAAAGTCGACGAGAGAGAATGCCCGCTTCATTTTTATAAAGATATAGATCTAAATATGATGTGCCTGTAGGGCTGTCTGTAGTTTCCTTCAAATCCAGAGAAGGTGGATATATATCCTTCACTGCGTCATTTATATAGCGATTATCCACAGCGAGAAGATCGTCTATATAGCGTTTGGTGAATGAGAAGGAACGGCCTTTATGTCGGAAGCCATAAAG
>JAVTVY010018562.1:0-70512 GCA_036873755.1 Hanleya hanleyi
CAGCTGTGGGTGGGTGGTGGGATGGATGGTGGGTTTAAGATGGCGGCTGGGGGTGGGTGGGGGGATGGATGGTGGGTTTAAGATGGCGGCTGTGGGTGGGTGGTGGGATGGATGGTGGGTTTAAGATGGCGGATTGTAGAAAAACGTATAAAAGCAGGCGATTTTTAGGGGTGGGGTGTATTCATTGCACTACCCTGCGGAGCACTCTGACTGACCTGACCTGACCAGCCTGCCTGCCTATCCAGCCTGCCTGCCTGCCTGCCTGCCTGCCTGCCTGCCTCACCTCTAGCCAGCCTCACCTGCCTGCCTGCCTGCCTCACCTCTAGCCAGCCTCACCTGCCAGCCTGCCTGCCTCACCTCTAGCCAGCCTGCTTGCCTACCCGCTTGTATGAGACGAAAGCATGAGACGTGGAGAAGATTTTCCCTGGGACCCAGCAGTACCTCCGGCTGAAGTCTTGCCTGAAGACGAGCGTGTGAGGGAGACCCGCACTCTTACACCGGGCTGCACCCTATTGTTGTATCCCAAACGTGTGGAGCTCATCGATGACGACAGTAGGTGTTGGTGTACGTCTGAACCAGCGCGTGTCTCTTTATCCCCGGAAGGCTGGACTACCTTGAAACGGGTGTTATTGGGTGACCTCGACGGTGATAGCATTCACCTGTGTGACGACGTCTACATTTTCCGCGGTCCCTATTTTGCTCGACTCCTCTGTCTCAAGCAAGGTGGTTTTACTCTGGACCCTGATCTATGGACAGCCTTGGAAAAAGTAATCCCCATGGTCGATGAAGTACTATCTCTATAGGAGCCACATAACCCATCAGAATAGTACGTATCACGGACTACACCCGTAGAGCTAGGCGCGCATGTGTGACCTGGTCTATAAAACACGTCCCTCTGGATCCTACACCTTCATTTCTACGGTTGCAGAGCCATGGCGGAGATCCAGCCCCATGCGACTCGCATTTTACAGTGTGCCACCGTGGTGAATTCATTCACGGGTTACCGAGCAGTGGTCCGGTCCATGTTTGCAGATGGCGACAACAACGAGGGACGACGCCAGATCCTGAACGAGTTCACAGAAGCGGTCCTCCACAGAGTGCACTCGATGGAGAGGCGTGCCATCACTCACCACTACTGGACTATGACAGCCATCCTTGATGCTCGGGCTATGGACCACGAGCGCTCACGCCGGAACCAGCACCGGCTGGTTGGCCTCATACTAGTCTGTGCCCTATTGACCCTGGCGCTGTGGTATTGACACTATAAATACCAGGGTCAGACAGAGTGTGTGTCATTCACCGTTCGACATTTGGAGCAAGCATGTCATCCGTCCTACGAGCCATCCTACCCCTTACACCCCAGGTGGGGTTACACGTCTATGAAGATAAAGTCACCCTGGTGGAAGACCGGGATGTCTGTGGGTGGGATCCGGAGTCCACATCCACTACGGTGACGCTACAGCGTGACGGCTGGACCAAATTTAAACGCGTGTTGAGCGATGAGCTCGACGGACACCTCATCCGCATAGACAATGCCATCTACGTATACCGTGGGCCTTTCTTCGCACACCTGGGCCGCTACCAAGATGCTACGCGAAGCTTCACCCTAGACCCCCATCTGTGGTCAGCCTTGGAGAAAGTAGTGCCTATTGTGGACCAGCTGTTTACACCGGACCAGCGATCATCAGACGAGTTGGCGTGGGCTCGTGCTATGGAGGACGCGCTGGCTGAACCCCATGAACAACTACATGAACCCGACGACGACGAGGCCATTGATTACCCGGCTGAACTGAGTCAACCAACACAACGGTGGTAGAAACTTGTTATAAATAAACCATACTCTCCGGATCCATCATCATTGTGTCACCATGAAGCGCTGGGAGAAGGTGTTGGATAACTTATACTACAGTCCCGACAGTCCGGCGGCCTATAGTGCATTGTCGGCTCTCTATCGAGCGGCCAAACCCCAGGGGATACAACGTGCTCAAGTCCGAGATTGGTTAAGAAAACAAGACACCTATACCTTACATCGAGCTGTCCGTCGCCATTTTCTACGGAACCGGGTCATCGTGGGAGGAATAGATGCCCAGTGGCAAGCGGATTTGGTCGATATGAGCGCCTTTGCCAAACACAATGATGGGAATCGGTATATCTTGACGTGCATCGATATCCTATCCAAGTATGCGTGGGTGGTACCCATCCGGACGAAAACGGGGGCGAATCTCATAGCGGCGTTCAAAGACATCTTGAAGACCGGGCGCAAACCTTTGTATTTGCAAACCGACGAAGGCACAGAATTCCTCAACAGACCGTTCCAAGCCTTTCTGAAAGCCCAGAAGGTGTTTTTCTTCCATACGTACAACGAGACCAAGGCATCCGTGGTGGAAAGGTTCAACAGGACATTTTAATAACATTCCTGGTTATTCTCCTTTCCCACTATCCAGATCCGTGCGAAAAGGTGGTGGAATAGTTTTGTACATTAAAGAAGAATATAGAAACTGTTTTATTCGAGAAGATCTCTCAAAAATCGATCAAAATGGCGAATACGAGGCTCTTTTTGTTGAAATTAACGACAATAACAACTCTTGTGTTGTGGGACTAATTTATCGACCACCTGGCAAAAGTGTTGACTATTTTAATGCAAGTCTTTTGAATATGTTTGATATTTTAAAACCTGAAAATAAACAGTGTATGTTGCTTGGCGACTTTAATATCGACCTACTAAAGACGGGAAATCACAGCCCAACTAATTCATTCTTTGAAATCATGAAATCGTTTCACTTTTTCCCCAAGATATGTAATCCAACTAGAGTAAAATCAAGATCCGCAACACTCATTGATAATATTTTTACAAATTTCCACGAAGATGATATAAGCGCTGGTATCTTACTTACAGACATTTCTGATCATTTTCCTGTATTCTTCCTCTGTAACTCTTCAATTTCCAAGCACAATAAGCAGAACAATATAACATATAGACATATTAGCACCAGCAACCAGACTCTTTTCGAAGAAAAAATACAATCTGTCGATTGGAATATTTTATATATGGAAACAAACGTTCATTCAGCTGCTAGGTCTTTTAGTGACACATTTAATTCCATCTACAATGAATGTTTTCCAATTAAATGCCATAAAACACAAACAAAAACAAAAAAACCTTGGATAAGCACAGCTCTTTTACAATCAATACATGAAAAAAATCGACTATATAGATTATGGATGACCACACGTAACACCGAACTGAACAACAGATACAAAGTATATCGCAATAAACTAAACCACACGTTACGGATTGCGAAAAAGTTATACTATGAAAATAAATTTAAACAGTTCAACAACAACATTCAGGGAACATGGAAAACTATAAATAATTTATTAGGCAAGGCAAAATCTTCGATCTTGCCTTCTGCCGTTGTTGTAAATGGTACAGAGACTTCAAATCCTGAAGACATAGCAAACTGTTTCAATAAATATTTCTGCTCAGTAGCTACTGAACTTGCCGATAAAATTCCAGCTACCAATTCAGACTTCATGTCATATCTGAATAATAAATATACGAGTGAGTTTACGCTATCACCATGTAGCCCAGAAGAGATTTCTGGCGTAGTTCAATCTCTGAAAAACGCCTCCCCTGGCCAGGATGGAATTCGCATGTCGCTAGTAAAACCTATAACAAACTACATTACCTCTCCACTGTCGTTTCTACTAAATCTGTCGTTCACAACAGGTGAATTTCCGAATATTTACAAAATTGCTAAGATCAGTCCAATATACAAAGGCGAGGAAAAAAACAGAGTAACTAATTATAGACCGATATCTGTACTGCCTTGCTTCAGTAAAATATTTGAAAAAGTTATGGCAAACCGAATGATCTCATATCTTGAAGACCAAGGCATCATCAGTCCCAGCCAATACGGATTTCGTGCAAACCACTCAACTTCCCATGCTGTAGTGTCGCTATATGAAAAATTAGCCATGGCCAAGGAAAACAAACAATTTAGCATAACAACGTTTCTTGATTTAAGCAAAGCATTTGATACTGTCAATCATAATATACTTCTAAAAAAACTTGATTATTACGGCTTTCGAAATATAGCAAATGACTGGTTCAGAAGTTACTTCTCAAACCGCACCCAAATTGTCTACCTAAACAATATATTCTCAACACCTTCTAACATTACATGCGGAGTTCCCCAAGGTTCGATTCTTGGCCCAATCTGCTTCTTACTTTACATCAATGATATCACAGCTGCTTCAGATGTTGAAATTACTCTTTTTGCCGACGACACGAGTATTACCTACTCTTCCTCCGACCCGAAACTCCTTTCTGAAACCATGAATGTGGAATTATGCAAATTATACGAATGGTTTTGTTGCAATAAGCTCTCTCTAAATGTTTCCAAAACAAAATGCATATTCTTTAAGCCGCATCGTTCGTCATCTTCGTTTCATCCAATTATAAGAATTAACAACATTGACGTAGAACTTGTTGAAAATTTCAAATTTTTAGGAGTATATTTTAACAACAAACTCAACTGGCAAACACACATAAGCAAACTAAGCTCAAAATTATCAAGAAACATCGGAGTAATCAATAATATCAAGGACTGTGTCAATAAAAATACATTAATCACTCTGTACTATACATTATTTTACGCACTCGTTACATACTGCAATTTAATATGGGCGAATACCTTTCCTACTCACACTGCCCCACTTACTGTTCTACAAAAGCGACTGGTTCGTATCATTTGCAAAAAAACTAAATACGCACATACTCAACCATTATTCATCCAACTAAGCATGTTAACTTTCAATAAAATCAACGACTATGTAATCCTAAATTTAATCCACAAAGCTATACACCAACCACTTTCTTTACCAAATCGCTTCCGAACTTACTTTACCAGACTGCAAAACATTCATCAATACCAAACACGACAGAAACACCTCAATCTTTATCGACCATTCTACAATTCTCAACTATCATTTTATACTACTTATATCAAAGGACCGCGAATATGGAACCAACTTAACACAGAACTCAAGTCAATTACTTCCATATCATTATTCAAAAAAAGATTAAAATACCACCTAATAACTCGCGACATTCAAAACTAAAAGTAAAATGACCATCCAATAGCCTACTATAAAAAATTATATCATTACATTAAGTCTCATATATATTGGTGTGTGTGTGTGCGTGCGTGTGTGTACATGTGTGTTTATATAAATATGTAATAATCATATTATCAAATAATCATAGTTATATATATCATTGTATCATATGTTCCCCAAGTACACCTATTAAGCTATCCTCTCCTTTGTATATACGTTCAAAACAAATGTTATTGATCTCTCTGAGCTCATATAATTCACCATTATATTATTAGTAAATATATTTATATACTTAAATTTATTTTTTATTATAATATGCACTAAATTATTATGGGATAGAACAAGCCCATCTGGGTTTTATTCCCGCCATTATCACACCAACCATTATGTATATATATATTTTATTATCTGAATCATTATTTTACCATTGTTATATTTATTGTTATGCTGGTATATGGTGAATAAATATCAATCAATCAATCAAAGGTCGCATGTATAAATATTTCACCTATAAGAATACAAGGCGGTACATCGATGTTCTCCCGAAACTGGTGAGGGGTTACAATCGAGCCTATCATCGAAGTATACAGAGAGCCCCCATTACCGTGACCCAACGCAATGAAGCCCAAGTCCGGCGTGTCTTGTACCCCAGGCCATCGCAGCGAACGACGAAGGAGATGTTCAAGGTCGGGGACCCTGTACGGATCAGTAAAGTCAAGGGCAAGTTCGAGAAAAGTTACTTGCCCAACTGGAGCGATGAGCACTTCCTGATTAAACGGCGCCTACCCCGACAGCGGCGAGTCTACGAACTGGAAGATCTTCAAGGGGAACCGTTGCTAGGCACGTTTTACGAGATGGAATTACAGCCTGTCGTAAAATCACAGCAAGACTACTACACGGTGGAACAGATTTTGAAAACGGAACGTCGACGTGGCAAACTGTTTCATTTCGTGAAATGGCAAGGCTGGCCCAGTTCCTTCAATTCCTGGGTCGCTGCCAACCAGGTGAAACGGCTATAAAACCAGACACCACTACCGTCCTCCTTCATTCCACGTCCAACCATGAACACGGTGCAACCGTCTCTGAACACAGCGTCTTCCAAAACGCGCAAAGTGCAAGTGGGCTTTGGTGTACTAGTGCTAACCCTGCTGAGTGTGTTGTACGGAGGTGTGTTTTACGACGTAGCCTATGTCAGCACGTTACTTAACCAACTGAGAACACCAGCCATCAGTGAAACCGGTCTACAGAGAGCACCAGTCGTATCCAGCCCAGTCACCACCACCACTACACCTCGTGTACAAGCCACAACGCGTGTAAGCTCCACACTTACACCAAGAACACCCACTACGTCTGAAGACCCACCGGATTTCATCCCTCACAGTGAACCGACAACGACGACGACCCACGTTGTACCCATCACCACCATCATCATCCCTGAACGTGAACAGACAACGACAACCGACGTTGTGCCCACCACCACTCCAGTTCACTCGTACCAAATTTACAAGAGCGGGTTACCACGACAGCGGATACACCTCCAACCATGGACCCTCGGTGGCAGCATCCCTTCACCTGCGTCATCGCAGGACCGACGGGCTCCGGCAAAACGCACTTCGTCAGGAAGCTCCTCGAACACGCCGACAGCATGATCACTCCACCCATTGCCAGAGTCGTGTGGTGTTACGGAGAATGGCAGGAAGCGTATGCAGCAATGCCCCACATCACGTTCGTGGAAGGCCTACCCAACCTGGCCGATTTGGAACCCGACACCTTGGTGGTTCTGGATGATCTCATGGCGGAGACGGATGCGCGGGTCACCCAACTCTTTACCAAAGGCAGCCATCATCGACGGCTCAGCATCATCTACATTGTGCAGAATCTGTTCAGTAAAAACAAAGAACATCGGAACATCAGCTTAAATGCCCACTACATGGTGGTCTTCAAAAACCCGAGAGATACCACTCAACTGCTGCACCTGGCGAGACAGATGTATCCCGGCCGCACACCGTTTGCATTGGAAGCCTTTAAAGATGCCACAACCCCTCAGCACGGGTATATGCTCTTCGACCTGAAGCAAACCACCCCCGACCACCTTCGACTACGGACCGGCATCTTTCCCGGAGAGACTCACCACGTGTACATGCAAAAATAATGTAAACACATCTACAGTGGCTCCCCCAGCTGGGGTGTGTGTGTTTTGATGATGGGGATAATAAAAAAGAATGAATACCACAGCAGGGTTATGTTCTCTGAAGTAGATAAAAAGAGCAGAGTTGTGGGTTCTAGCATTAGTTGTACAGGATGTCTGCGCGAGTACGGAAGCACGCTCCCACGCTCCGTGTATTGAAGACGGCCCCACCCGAGTTAGTCCGAACCATTGTACGCGGTGCGGACCCTGCTCTCGTGTGCTGTCTGTGCGAGATTGGACTCAATATCTTAAAAGGCAACGTACCACTGACTCCGGCTCAGAAGACCAAGTTGGCCAAGCATAAGACAGGTCTAAGAACCTTAGTCCAGAAGCGAGTGTCTCAAACACAAAAGAAAAAGGTGTTACAGAAAGGTGGATTTCTCGGGGCCATCTTAGCACCGTTGGCCGCTTCCGTGTTGGGTCCAGTATTGGGTGGACTCTTCGGCCGACAATGAACCACACGAAAAAATGGTCCTCGTCGAACCTCGGCTCCTTCAAAACCTCCAATCGCCCTACCCTGTCCCTTCTACGGTGAAGACGATAAACACCCTCGATGGAGAGATGCAACAGATCTTACAGAGACCGGGGTTAAGCGATAGTGAGAAAGTACAACGGTACAATGAGACGCTTCAGCGGTACATGACGTTCATGGACCAATACAAAACCCTCTCTGCTCCAGCACCACCACCATCACCACGTGACACACCGCCGACCTCAGCACCGCTCCAAAAGCCGGGTGGAGTACCACCCACAGCCCCACAGTGGGTCGAAGACGAAGTCCTGAAGAGTGTACCTGCGTCGTTCAAGAAACAAGCTGGCCTGGTATTACAACGGATGAAACAGAATCCTAACATGACTTGGAATGATAAAGGCGAACTCCTGGTACAGAATCAGGTGGTCCCCGGGACCCACATGACGGATTTAGTGAATGACCTGATGCGTCAACGCAGGACGCACACGAATCCTCGAGGATGGGAGGTCTTCGCTCAAGGCTTGAAAGACATGCATGTACCACAGGAATTGGTGGGGAACCCCGAGCGCTGGGCCTTTATGCAGAATGTGAGTACACCACCAGAACCTTGGGAACCGCAGTCACCACCCAAATCACCACCACGGCGGGCACCTACGTTTTCACCCCTTTTACCACGCCACCCCCTGCAACCACCAAGAGCTAAATCACCGCGACCATCACGACGATTAGCGCCCAAGGGCTGGGAGAAGTATTAAAACCAACAGCAGCAGCAGGACAGCTCAGTCATCATGTTTTACCTCACCCTACCCAGTAACAGCTCGGCTGATGTGTTTCCTGACAACACCTTGACCAAGTACGTGACCCAGTTACCACAACCGTTGCATTTACCTGGACGCTGGGAATGTGGACTCGTGGATATCCAATACCCTTACTCGTGGTACAACGTGCGAGCCAATGAAGTATGGTACGAGGTGACCTACGAAGGACAAGAAACTCGACTCAAACTACCCGAAGGTCAATACGATACCCCCAAGGAGTTCATGGGTGGACTGAGAAGTCTGATGCATTATAAGTCTCTACGAGACGTCACGAATACTTCAAAACCCATCAAATCTTTCCCCTTCAAAAATCATGTGGACTTCGATTACAACGCACACAACGACAAGACCAATCTCACGCTCAGCCCCAACGTGAGTGTCGAACTCAGTGCTACCCTACAGCAAATGCTGGGTTTCAATTACCAGGGGTACGCTGGCCCCACCGGCGAGATAGGCCACATCCCGATGGACATGCGTGGTGGTATGTATGGCCTGTACGTCTACTCGGACGTGGTCGATGCACACATTGTCGGCGACAGCAACGTACCTCTACTGCGCGTCTGCCCGGTGAAAGGCACGTATGGAGCTCAAGTCACCCACAGTTTCAGGCATATCGTGTATCTACCGGTCAGTCAGACCGATATTAGCTCCATCGTCATCGATATAAGAGACGACACGGGACGACCGGTGGCATTCGAACGAGGAAAAGTGGTGCTGACACTTCATTTCCGTCAAGTCCGAGCGGTTCACTTTGCATAATGAAGGTGCCTTATCAATGCCATACAGCCAGTTACGTCGATCATTACACCAAACAGGCCGGGGGTAACTTTCCTGTCTTTGCGGATACACGCATGCAACGAGGACATGGACTGGGGAACATACTCGGGAGCATCGTCAAAACGTTCCTGCCCTTGGTGACGCGTGGGGTCAAAGCGATCGGCAAACAAGCGGTGTGCAGTGGACTGCAAGTGGCCGGTGATGTCTTGGGGGGTACGGCACCCAAAGAATCCTTGAAACGGCGGGCCAAAGAAGCGGGAGGCGTCTTGGTGGCCAAAGCACAACGCACCGTAGGGAATAAAAGAGCTGCCCCACCGAGACCACGCACCAGTCGACGACCGACCCAGCGACGACGCACATCGAAGAAGACCAAGGATATCTTTTCTTAAAGATGGCTTTCATCCATGCCGAGTCGTGTCCTTCTACCAACAGTGAATTTGATTTATGGACCGTCCCACCTACTCAGACCAGTGCCGAAGAGGGTCAGTGGGTGGAACATCTGCCCCTTTCCAGCATTACAGCCACAGGCCCCATTGAATTCACCATCACCAACGCAGATACGACCTACCTGGATTTAGCCCATACGTACCTATATGTGAAAGCTAAAATCACCAATAAAGATGGGACAGTCCTGAAAGCAGAGGCACCCGTGGGACCAGTGAATCTCTGGCTTCATTCGCTATTCCAGCAAGTGGATATAGCCCTGAGTGATAAACTGGTGAGCGCCTCGACGAACACGTACCCGTACCGAGCCTACATCGAAACACTGTTATCCTACGGGCGTGACGCTAAAAAGTCGTATTTGACAGCCCCGTTGTTCTACCGAGATACCCCAGGCAACATGGAAGCGAGTCCTGATAATGCCGGCTATACGGAGAGAGTGGATGCCACAGCAGAGAGTCACTCGGTCGATATGATGGGACGTCTGCATGCGGACTTATTCATGCAGGACCGATACCTCTTGAATGGAGTACCTGTCAAAATACGACTAGTGCGCGCAACGCCTGCGTTTGCCTTGATGGCCCCGAATGAGGACCTCGAGTATAACATTGTCATCCAAGAGGCAAGTCTGTTTGTACGCAAAGTGAAACCCAGCCCAGGTGTACAGTTGGGGCACATCAGAGCCTTGGAGAAAAAACCAGCCCAGTACCCGATTCGACGAGTACAGACCAAGGTCTTTTCCGTTCCTAAAGGCAATATGATTGTCAATCAAGAAAACCTGTTCCTGGGGGATTTGCCCAAGCGTTTAACCCTAGCCTGTGTGGAGAACGTGAGTTATAATGGGACTCTCTCGAGGAATCCGTTCAACCTAAAAGCGTTCAACATCAATTTCGTGGCCCTGCATGTGGATGGCCAACAGGTACCGGCACGCCCCTTACAACCTAACTTTGGAACGGACAATTACATCCGGAGCTATCTGAACCTCTTCACAGCAACTGGCCAAATCAACCAAGACGAGGGAAATATGATCAGTCGAGACGATTTCGGCAGAGGGTACACATTGTTCTGTTTCGATCTGACTCCCACCTTAGACAACGATCATCAACTGAGTCTCATCAAGAAAGGCAACTTACGCTTGGAACTGCACTTCGGGACACCTTTACCGAAAACCATCAATGTGATCTGCTACGCTGAGTTTGACAACATCATTCAAATCGATAAAAGCCGTAACGTGCTGTGTGACTTCGCCACCTAACATGGATACAGACCAGATAACCACGGTGCTGGAGACTGACCCAGGAACACGTAGGGTGTTTCAAGGAGTGTTCGCCCGAGACGTGTTCCCATTAGACCGTGTGTATCCGGCTGCTTACGTCCTGAATACAGACCCGATGGATCGGCCCGGTCAACACTGGGTGGCCGTGTACTTGACAGAAGAGCAGGGTGAATACTTTGATCCGTACGGCCTACCACCCCTCCATCCCGATTTAACAGACTTCATGGATCAAGGCACAGAGACGTGGTGTTGGAATACTAAAACGTTGCAAAGCCTGGACAGTATGGTGTGCGGACAATATTGCTTGTTTTACCTGTACCATCGATGCCGGGGAAGACCCTTATCTACCATCGTCCACATGTTTGACGAGTACCCCAAGGCCGAGGACCGAGATGTACTCGTCTATGACTGGGCCGCCCATCATTTCAATGTACAAGTCCCGTTCTGGGCTTGAATTCTTTCAATGAACACACGCCCCCTGTTATGGGCTTGAATTCTAGCAAGCCCCTTGTTCTGGGCTTCAGTTTTCACGTGGTTGTTCTCACGTTGTTGTTGTTCACTGAATAAAAAAATGAGATCTCACCAAAAAAAAACCCCTGTCTTGTGTGTTTTATTCATAATGCATCTGGAGATTCAGTCAAACTGAAATCAGTGGTGTAGGATGGGGCCAAAATGTCACCCATCAAGGTTAGAATGCAAGCGCACTATAGTAAAAATAGAGAGCCAATGAAATCAGCCCACAGACCAAGGACGTGTATTTGGTCTAGGTTTGGAGCGGGCATTTCATTGAGGTACGTGCATACGGTGAGTGAAGAGACTCGTCCAACACGTATAGATTATGACTATAAGTTCTTTGTATTCTCCGAACCTTGCCGAAAGGGAGACCGTTTGACAGGTGACCTTTTGATCCGCGCGTGCGCACTGCCAGGGATGACGCGCACTTCCGGAGAACCCCCGCGCGCGCGCGCGCTGCGTGCTGGAGCGGGCCAGGCCAGTGGAAAGGTCCCGGCGGTTGAACATCCGGACGTCTAAGGACGTCTCTTTCAGTGCTCGGGATGTGACTCATCAATACCCAGCAACCCAACAGAGGTGTTAAGACCATGATATAACCTGCTCGGAGCATGGTTAGTACGAATGATTCGGTGGTGGTGGTGGTGTTCAATAAAAAAACTGCATGAAAACCTAAGTGAAGTTCGAATATTTATTAAGGTGAACAAGTGAACAAGAATGTATGTACAAGTATATAAGAACGTTGCAAACAAGAATTAAGGTGAACGTATGTATAGAGAGAGAGAGAGAGAAAAATCACAGTGAAGTATATAACAGTTCAACCGAGTCCTCGCACTGACGTATATCGAGTACTTATTCAAAAGAATGACAAACAAGTTCATGGTGTAATGTATATATAGAGAGTTATTTAGAGTCCAAATATGTATGTCCATTAGAAAAGTCCGGGTATAAGATATGTTCACAAGTCCAAGTAAGTGGTACTGATGCCATCGGCCAACACTTTCCGTTTCGGGTAGAAAAATGTGAAGGCATCTCGTTTCTGGATGTAGGTTCGCATCTGGTGGTCGACGACGCGGAATCCTCGGTTAGTGCCACTCGCACTGGTCTGGCTTTGGAGCACGTCCAGGTACAAGGCTTTGTCGATGGCGGGGTCACGCCGGTTGACTCCTTTGCAACTGAACTTATTGTTTCCATCTCCACCGTAACAGAAGTAGGTCTTGGACGACAGGGCGATCATGGCATCTCCACTCCACTCCAGCTTAAACAGGCCCGGCGTCCGCTTGTCGTACTGGTAATGGTCACGTCGAGGTAGCCACTGGTCCCGTTCCACCTCATACTGTGCGCGTAACTCCGGTTTCACCAGGGACTCCCAATCCGCATTAGAGACGGCCATGTAGGCAGAGTCCGTGTCCATTTCCATGAGTTGCCAATCGGATGGGTCGAAATACACACCCATGAAATCGTAGAGGAACTGGAGCATTCTCAGTTTGGCCACCTGGTATACCATACATCCAATTTGGAGGGGCAGGTTGTAACGAATGACCTTTTTGGCTAAAGAGATTTCATAGGTATCATCATCGATGACGTCGACGGACCGAAACAGAGGCGAGTTGATCTTTTTGCGGGCTTGTTTGGTTGTACAGATATTGACGTTGACGTGCTTGTCTTGGTTGGTGACCGTTTTTCCGTAGTAACCATTGCCTGTCAATTTCCAAGATTCACCGATGATGGCCTGACTAGGATCTTGATCGCCTTGACGACGGGCAGACGTGACGATGTCGGCATTCCGCGCGAAACAGGCGTGGGGTATATACTGAAGGACTTGGTACACGCGCGTCACTTCGAGACCATGGCTCATGTACCACTGTAGCAGAGGGGTACCCAGCAAGATTTTCTCTGCCCACATACTCCCAATCAACATTCGACGAGGTTGTTTCAATACGTCATGTTCCTCAGCATAGGCGCCCATGGTCTCTCCAATGTCAGCCCGACCCACCAGCGTGTTCTTGAAGATAGGCGGGCACTGGGCGAAGAGGGGCTTGAGATGGTCGGGAACATGGAGGTCGCATTCCACAAATCCATACAGGGTCCCGGAACGAACGGCGTCGAAAAGCTGTGGCAGGGTCAAGAGTGGTCGGCGACTCAACGGGTACTCGCGCGCTTTAAGGAAGTCGCGTAAGTGTGGGAGGGTCTGGCACATGGTGTGAAATTCACACTCCCACAGTTCGATCAGATCGTACCCCAACTCTCTGACGTAATCTCCATTCTCCACCACTTCTGTTCGTAATTCTTCTGCTGATTTCCCACGTCGTTCGTTGAAGCGTCCAGCGCTGAAAGGACATTGGTGGCCGTGCCAGTAACACCCATAAAATTGAAATACGGTCGGTGTTCCTTGTACAAGGGCAAACCCATCGACGGGGAGTCGACGATCTCCTATGCGCTTCTCTGTGGCGTTGGTCTGATGGCGTATATAAATTCCCCGTCGATCGGCTTCCCAATCCAACCACTGGTCGGCGAGATGTTTGTACGGCGTACGTTGAGGTGTGAAATGTTGACCGTCTGCCCACCAGCGCGTATAATGCCCGCTGGGCATGGGTTGGGCGAGCGACCACAGGTACAGGGCATTGGCGTCGAATCCAATGATTTTGGCACAGGGTTTCCCACCGGGAAGCGTAGTGACATCCTTCTCATGGTAGCGGTGAAAAATAAGGCTAGGTCCGCCGACGATGTTCTGTTTTAAACAATCATACATGTCCTCATCTTTTTGTTGTATCAGTGAGAAGTAGGTAGGACACTCTTGGAAGAGATGGCGAAGCGCGAGACCCGGTAAACTCAAACACTCCTTGAAGATGTCCACGTGCATCTCGCGACGAAAGAGTTGAACCATTTTCTCGGCCGCTTCGAGGAAAGGAACCACATCTAAGTTGTTATACCACACCAGGAAATCTCGCAAGGTGTGCATGTGTTGGTCATTCCATACCTGCTGTAGTTCCCGGTACGTGTCTTCGGGACATTCCACTTGCTTGAGATCGTCATAAAACGCGTCCCGGGGTGGCAACTGTGTTTCCTTCAAGCGGTCGAGCGTCGATATGTAGGTGTAAGGGAATCTCCCTTTGGTTTGTGCACAGTCATAGGCCTTCACCCACTGATCGTAGCTATAATTAGATGCTAAGTAGTTCCGTACATCCAGGAAATGGAGTGATGTGGTGGTGAGGGCCATGTGGTTGTTGATCTTTTTGATGACGGACTTGATGGTATCGGACTGGGCCAAGTAAGGGTAGAGAAATTCCTTCACCATGTTCAGATCGTATCGCCCCGAGTTGAATCCGAGCACTGGTAACTGGCTTAAGTATTGCAGGAAGCGGATTTTCAATTTCTCTGCATACGGTTTAGGTAAAGGCACATCCTGCAGTTGCAGCCCACTGTGTTCCATTTCCTGTCTGTCAAATATTTTCCCACTGTGCTCCATTTCCTCTCTGTCAAATATTTGCCCACTATGCTCCATCTCGGACTCTTCATCGTCACTGAACGATACACCCAGTGTAGGAATCCGGTCGTCGAGTTGGTCCAGTACGTCCTGGAACTGGGACACCAATAGTTCTGTACTGGCCGCACTGACTTCCTCTAAGTACTCCATCATCCGGGTAATCAAGTCATGGGCGTCGCCGGTGGACACGAAACAGACCGGTGCAGCGTCATAGCCAGGTACGTTGCTGGAAATACTGACACTCAGGGGAATATGGCGCTGTGCCCACTGTGTTTTCGCCGAGGCCGCATCCATCGGTTCCAACATCGCCTCGAAATCGTAACATGCCCGGTAAGGAAAATAACGATGCTCTTCTGGTATGATGAGACCTTCATCGGCCAGTTCCTCGAAGATGGTGGGCGTATTATGGTACACACCGCCAGGAAATTTCCGTTTGACAGTGTGATCACAAATCTTCTCGTGTCGATGTAAAAGCCCAGAGTGTTTGAACACCCGATGGCATTGGGCACAACTGTAGGATTGCGCGTACAGACTCATATCATAGATCAGGGAAAAATGATTCACCCCGCCGTCGTCAAAGATATTGACTTTCATGGTGGAAGCATACCGTTCTGAAGACCGATGCACCAATTCAGCCACAAATGTGTCATGACCCGCCTCCTCATCCTCCTTCTCTTCCCGTAGTAAACGGTACACAAAGATATTGACGTTGAACAGGGACTCCACGACATACAAATTCTTGAATGGGACTCCCCGGAACTGGCGCGGATCTAGGTCTTGTTCCTCTAAATAATGTCTCCAATAGATATTGGCCCTACTATCACAAGCCCGGGGATGACATTCGTCCAAATGAATGGCCAAACACCGGAACAGACATTTCTGGTCTTTGTAGGGTTCATTTGCGCCTGCGGTTAATGCATACAGTCCTTTTCGATTGAGTAGCCAAGGAGGTAGTAGTACAGGGGCACCGATCGGATGATCTCTCATTTTGGTCACGAAAAATGTCACGTTGGTGACCATTTCCACAGTCCACTTAGTATTGGGGCGTTGCAACCGGGCCCATTCCAATGGGTCCAACGTAGTCAGTTGGTCGATGAGGGGCTCCAGTGACGCACGATTGATGATGGTGAATGGCTTGTCAAACACATAGGTATTATTGCTCGGGTAAAAATACCGTACCTGATCCGTCTCTTTGTGCCGTAGAATATAGCCGAATGTCATATTCACTTTGAACGCTGTCACTTGGTCTCTGAAAATGTTCTCGGCATAGTTAGGAAGATACGCGAGGTCCTGTAGCCGGAAATTATACAAATCTTGAATAGGGCGATGACGGTGGAAACATCGTCGGATGGTGCTCCAATGGCGCCGATAGATATCACTCACAGGGTGGTCTTCGGGCAAGGCGTCAGCGGGAGGCACAGCTGGATCCTCAGGAAAGTCGTGTTCGCCTCTCACATTCTCACGCGCCAAGGGAGATCTCGATCGGTCACGTCGCCTCATCCTGATCGTATATACTCCTGTAAAATAGAGCCGATTTTGACAATGAATCGGTCACGGTTTTCTTTGGAGGGGCAAGGTCAATAGGACTTGCGCTTTTTATACTACTAAAATGTGAAGTAGATTACATCTTACATAGGCCTATGCATATCACCTTGAAGTATTCTGGGGCATGGTCAGTACTTCCCAGTTTTCCCTTTGTCTACTACTCGCCGATTTTTTTTGATTTTTTTTATTTATTTATTTATTTATTTTCCCCGAGAGCTACAACATGACACCTCACTCTACCCAATCGGGCCACTAGTGCTCCACCTAGACTCCAACATGTCCACCCCGTATGGATTTATACATACATTGGGCTAATATCTCAGTATATGAGTGTCTATGGGTCTATATGCATCTATATACAAGCCTACCCGGTACTTAAAAAAAACATTTCATAGCTTTTCCCATCGTATTCTACAATCTCACAGCCCAGAGTAAAATGCATAAACAAATGACCACCACCCTATACACGCAAAAAAGATAGAAATGCGCGAATGAGAGGATTGGCCTAGACCGAGTTGTCTCCCTTGCGTAATAAGGTTCAGATGGCGCTATGATTGGAAATGTGCGATTATCCGGGGAATTGTACCAATTGCCATACTATGCGCCATTTTGTCACACAAAACTCTTAAATTCGTGCATCATATTATTCTAGAATGTATTGTGAACACTTTGAGATAAACTGAAACGTACGGGTAGGAGAGATCTTGTCTGTTTAGTCAATTGTTGGATCATGTCGTCTGCCAGTTCGTTGTTGGTGCTGGCAGTACTACGCTGTAATCTCAGCTGAGCCATGCGCGAGACATGGTGTAATTCTTGTTGTTAAAGTCAATGAGTGATTTTGAGCGACAAACTCTATAAATAGTAAGATCGTAGGCATATATAGTGATGGTGTACGGATATTTCATGATGTAGCGGGAATGTGTAACGTAGAACAAATGTACGGTGTCCCATTCCGTGCTCCTTGTCAAGTTGCTGGAAAAATATCCTGGAGGACTGACTGCATATGTGGAGAATTATTGGAGCTTTATATGTCATGAGCTGCTTGAGAAAATACGTGAAATTTGCATTGATAAATGGTCCAAAACCCGCAGTGGACGTCCATTCAATCGCGCGAATGAAACTAAAAATAGAGCTGTTTTGTTGACATAAAAACAGCTGATCGATGTGAAGGATGGTTCAGTTACACGAGAAAATTCTGCCAATATATAAATGCCTACCTATAGATACTAAACTTGGCCGCTACAAGTTTCCATAATATAGGGAAATAACTGTGATGTCTTTTTTCACTGTTCTCCTGAAGACCTAAGCTGAAAAATTTCGAGAAGGGGGGGGGGGTAATTTCCTAGCATAGATATTATTAAAAAATAAGTTATATTACATACGTGTACGGTGTTGATTGGTGTTACTGAGTGATACTGGTCAGCTGCATGTCATCAATGAGGCGAACACGGTACTTTTGAAGCTTCACTTCCTGGGATGACTGTAGGCTCAGACTGATCAAAAACGGTGTAATAGGCTGGTGGCTGGCTGGTGAATTTGCACTGGTAAAATGAAAAAAAGTAAAAGGTTCTCCACAGCTCATACAAGCAGGCAAGCAGGCTGGCAGGCTAGAGGTGAGGCAGGCAGGCAGGCAGATGAGGCTGGCTAGAGGTGAGGCAGGCAGGCAGGCGGGCAGGCAGGCAGGCTGGTCAGGTGAGGCTGGCTAGAGGTGAGGCAGGCAGGCAGGCGGGCAGGCAGGCAGGCTGGTCAGGTCAGGTCAGTCAGAGTGCTCCACAGGGTAGTGCAATGAATACACCCCACCCCTAAAAATCGCCTGCTTTTATACGTTTTTCTACAATCCGCCATCTTAAACCCACCATCCATCCCACCACCCACCCACAGCCGCCATCTTAAACCCACCATCCATCCCACCACCCACCCACAGCCGCCATCTTAAACCCACCATCCATCCCACCACCCACCCACAGCCGCCATCTTAAACCCACCATCCATCCCACCACCCACCCACAGCCGCCATCTTAAACCCACCATCCATCCCACCACCCACCACAGCCGCCATCTTAAACCCACCACCACCCACCCACCACAGCCGCCATCTTAAACCCACCACCACCCACCACCACAGCCGCCACAACACCTATAGATTATGTTTATTACTAGGACGTCAGCGAAATACTAGTACCCATCCTCCGTATGGCAGAACTGTACAACCCAGAACAAGTCTAGACATGCCTTGATCACGTGATCGTCATTGGGAAACCCCCACTGGGGAATCCCCCGACCCTCCACACTTCCGCCACAAATCTGCGCAGAAACACCTGCGCACTCGTCAAAATATGCGCTGTGCCGTGTTATCGCTACTACTACTCTTATCCCAACGAAAGCAAACTCATCAAATCTGATAGAATTAGCAAATACTATCATCTAGGAAACAAAACAATGCACTTTGATGGCATTTTATGATGAAACGAAATTTCACCATTTGATTATTATTGTCCCAGTGTGCCCCGGCAAAAGTGTCCCACTCTGCCCCAGGTGCATGATATATTCCTTTTTATGACAAAAAACTAATACATACAGCTGAGATACTAAATCGATATAATTAAAGTGTACCTTTGTCCATCCTCTCTCAGTAGTAACAAAACAGCAATGAAGTACCGCTGAAAACGAACTATCATCCTCGGTCCTAAAAATTTACTTGGACTGCTCAAAAACAACTTTTGTGTTCCTAATTTTTTATCAATGATAGGTTTTACTTGTAATCAATATAGAAGTTGTATGGGGGGATAGCTTTCTGCTGATAGTAATGTAAGGTGCTTCTTGTTCTTAACAAAAGAGCTAGACGGCTTGTCCCACTGTGCCCCATGTCCCACTGTACCCCAATCTCCCCTAGTAGCGAAAGAGGTCAATTTCGAGATGCGCAGAGGCGTGTTTGAACGTTTTAGGGACTATTCCTTGTCCAAATATGCTGTAAAAGGTATCATCTTGATGCCCTCGGTGTGTAGAATATGACAGGCATAGTTGTCGCAACTTTAAGACTCTGATTTAGAAAATATAAAAACATGACTAATGACTATGAATAAAATTATTCAACACAGAAAGATAAGGTAAATGAATTTTAGTCTGAAGAATAATTCTATTTATAAGCCTGGCATAATTTTATGTTCTGTTGTCAAGTACTGACACAAGGTGATTCGCATAAACGCCTTCGGGTCTATTTTCGGACAACAGTTACATGGAAGTCTCATATGGAAGCGATCTGATTAACTGATTAAGATCTTTGAACTATCGACTGTCCCGTGAGTCTTTAGAAACAATGTATCGTTCTTTTGTCCGACCTATTTTTTTACAAAATACTTTTCGCTACTATTTTCGGACTCACCCCCCTTCTGTATTATCCCAAGTTAATCAATGGATCCCAACGCTTTCTCCTTTTATATGTACAATGTCCCATAATCCAGTGCGAATGTAGTTCAAGAAATCATGTGTCTGAAGGAATTAGTTGTCAAGTACGGAACCGTAGAGGGGACATGCAAAATCTTTTTTTCGCGGAAAATTATCTCGTCCCATGAGATAATTATCTCGTCCCACGAGATAATTATCTCGTCCCACGACATATTTATCTCGTCCCACGAGATAATTATCTCGTCCCACGACATAATTATCTCGTCCCACGACATATTTATCTCGTCCCACGACATAATTGACCAATGACAACAGGTTTTACAACTACGTTGTTAACGAATGAAAGCGCACGTAACTTGCGAAAAGAAGTGTCTCATATACCGGTATATTCTTCCGAGCAGCTCGCCCAAGCTCTCTGCTGGGTCAACCATTAGTTCGGGAATTAATGCGACACGTCCTCCCTGATTAGTTCCTTTGACGATGAGTTTTATTGACAATAGGTTTGTTTTCCTGAACGCCAACAGTATACGGCCTATTCTTATCTCATCAAAAGAGCTAGAGGAACTACTGCATGCTTTCACAGAACTTCGATATTAAGGACTTCGTGTACATAAAACTAATAAAATTTACGTAGTTCAATCCAGCGTTCATTCTGCACGTATTGCAGTTCACCATGAAACAACTAAATTGGTATATTTTTTATAAATGTGAAAGTCCTGTATCATTAATTAGATGGGAGATTTGTGGGGTTTTTTTTACGTCATGACGTCAAGTCTGTATGTTATAACATTGGCAGATCAACACCATCGTGGCGTTAAAATAATATGGTACGTATTGGCGATTTTCGGCAATTCTCAATCGATTTTATTGAAAGACAGGAATAAAATTAGTATTTTTTTAGTTAATATACTGTGTGATTTAAGTTTCAATGTTGTACGATAAATGGTCTCCGAAATATCGCCGAAAACGTCTGGGATATATTATCTGGGACAGACAGTAGGTTTATTTCTATGGTTTCTTTGTGAAAAGTAGTTGAAAATTAATATATGTCTTGTTTGTGTATGAAGAAATACGGAGCAAATGACTGGGATCTCAATTAAAACACAACTTTATAGAGAGAAAAAAGAAGAAAAATTCTGCTCAACGGACGTGTTGATGGTTTTTTGTACATTATTTCATTCTCAGAGATGATCGCACGAGATTTGAGCCCGAAATCGTCAATCTATTGTTTTGTCACTGATCGATTGCAATCTTAATTTAGGCCTACCGGTAGGCACTGGCGGTGATAAGTTTACTTCCCCAGTATTAAGCAACTGGAAAAAATACCTGAGAAGAAAAACTTTCACTTCTATGCTATGTTTTCTTTCTTTCATTTTTTGTTTGTTTCCTTTTTTGTTTGTTTGTTGTTGTTGTTTTTCTTTATATTTAAAAATTTTTTGGCCGGCCAAGCTCTTCTTGTCTACGCCATCTGCAGATTGCCTAAAATTCCCAGACTGACTGCAATAGAAGTACGTTACGTGCGCTTTCATTGGTCAACAACGTAGTTGTAAAATCTGTTGTCATTGGTCAATTATGTTGTGAGACGAGATAAATATGTCGTGGTACGAGATAATTATCTCGTGGGACGAGATAATTTTCCGCGAAAAAAAGATTGTGCATGTCCCCTCTACGGTTCCGTAGTCAAGAGTCTTTTTTGTCACAGCTGTTATTGTTACATTTAGGCCATCAGTCATCTCGTTTGCAAATATATGAAATCGGTATAAATTTACACAAGTAATACATCTAGGCACAAATTATCCCCCGCCAAGCCTTGTAACATATGTTTTTATCCACCGCCGTCCTTTCCGCCGGCGGCCTGCCTTTCCGCCGTCCTTTAGTAAGAGCCTGAAAATTCATCCATTGTTGGAGAGGTGTTGATATAGGTCTGTCCAGTTCACCAATCCATAACTGGAATAAACCATTGTTTAAACTGATGATTATATAACAACAGATCATCAATATTTCAGGGAGATTGGTACATTATATAAAATTTGGCAATTTTCTCCAACAGGCGCTTTAAAGTTTGCACGTTCGATTCCAAACTGTGAATCCGTAACCGTGGAATTCATGTCAAATGCATTAACACTTTATTTTCAAAAATACGTAAAGAAAAAATACATAAAGGATAGTGATATATGGATACCGTTTTGCTTTTTCAACCGATCATTTTCTAATTTGAAGAGAGGCGGCAGCGGGGATTGTCTTTTTACCTGCGGCACGCAGGTCTACGAGAGGCTCGCGTTGTTGTTGTTCTTGTTGTTCTTGTTCTTCTTGTGACTTTTTGAAATACGCATGCGCTAAGAGAGTGTGATCTCTGCCACACTTTTCTTTTCAACCTCCGATATCACATGACAACCCTGTCTTCAGGCACATTTGAATTCATTTGCAACTATATTTGGTGGAATGAATTATTGCTTCGTTGAATTCCATTCAGACATCAATTCTCTTACGTCAACACGCTAAAAAAAAAGCTGTCGATCGACACATCAGTCATTGTTTTCAGATATTACCATTTTCACTGAACAGTAATTACACGTATATAATTTTTAAGATCCTTGAATTGACTATATACCAAGGAAGATGAGCCGCAACCGTGTCAGTGGTTCGGCTAATTTGCATACAGTGATAGGCGACTGCCTTAGTAAGTTGAAAAATAAGTTAACTACATCTATAACTCATTTTATCTACCCAATCTAGATAATTCACAAATTGGTGAAGAAGTAGATAAGCAACGCATTGTCATTATGATTAACATTGAATAATACTTGGTATCAAATTATAGATCATGCATCATAAAAACAAACGCAACAATTACGTTTCAGAAGTTAGGGACAAACTCACCAACTTTCGTCGAATAAAGATGTTTAACTTATAGAAATGACAATTTGGTATCATGTTTAACTTTATCCCCCCAAGCAATTCGCATATATGGAAATATGTTTTGAAAGGAAGAATAAGTTAACCCTCTGTGGGAATCGAAACAATGACCCTCCAATCACTGGAGATGAACTTACTGTCTTAGCGAAACCGACTCATTGATAATACTCAAAACTGACTTTATGCGCAACTGGTTTTTTTTATACAGAAATCACTATTTTGTATTTAATGAGTTAGACAACCCTATGAGCGAACAATACATCATAGTTACAAGTATGAACTTTGGCACATGGCTATTTTGAATGGTCCTCTTTCGGAACACGCTCTCTATCCTCATTCTCGCAAGCCAGGGACTCGCTTCGCTGGTATTGATGTTCTCGTCCTCTTCGGCACTCAGAATCCCTTTAGATTCACTCCCGTGGATTCAATACTTATGTGTATCAGCAGATAATGGGCAGAAACATATTGCATTTCACATCATTCTCTCAAGTCAGAGCCCATTTCGGCTAGAATTTACTGGTTCTACACTTCACAATTTACGTTACTTTGTCAATCAGTTTTACGAATGGAATTACGTCATATATTAGCAGATGCTGACTATAAAAGCGATCTGTTTGACCTCGTTGTCAAAAGCTTGGGCCTTATTTCCCGGAGGAGTTTTTGAGTTTGATACTTAGATGCCTTTCATATTGACTTTAACTTGGCAGCCGTTTTCGTGAATGCAATAATTGATGTACCAAAAGATAATAACGAGAATTCGACATAATTCTCTTGCACACAAACCTTGTTCAGTGAACTAGCCCTGACATTTCGAACATAAATCACCTTCGGAATGAATTAGTGACAAACATATTCGCGAATTGAGTATAGGGAGATATCCATAGATACTGATTAGAAATGTTTCTTATTTGCAGAATTTTATTTTTAAAAAAAGAAATTAATAAAATAAGCAACCTTCAAAAAGGCTTGGTCGAACATGAGATGATATTTCCTAAGAATTAAATAGTTAATCATTTATATAGAAGGAGCAAACCATTGACTTGCTGCATGAAAAGAGTGTCAAGGTATTCAGTTTGCAGATGATAACACACGTAAATGCAGAAACTTAATTAATTATTCTAATCAAATATCAATACTGTCACAGGCCTCAATTTGAATAGTGAAAAGTGTAACTATGCCCCTTGGACAGTTGGGTAAAGCCTTCAACCCCCTTCCATAGTTTCACAGATCAAAGAGATGGACCTGATACTAAATTCATTGAAAATTAACTTAAGGAAATATAAATTTTCCAGTTTGCTCGGCAAAGTAAGCGAGAAGGGTGACTGAAGCGCGTCGATTTTCGCGCTACGATTAAATCCTTGAAATTTATTTGGATTTCCAAATATTTGAAAGCTTTTTTTATTTGCAAAAAGCAACAGCTGAACCGAATGTTTTGAAACTTGGCATACATGGTACTTGTACCAAGACATTGCCAAAGCGATCATTGTGACTTCGTCTGTCAATTCAAAATAGACGGCACGGACTAGTCAAAACCGTTGGATTTTGAACGGGGAAAGTGAATATACATATATTGTATCAGACCTATTACGCAATTCCTACAATTGTGGGTTAGAAGTTGAAAATTACTTCCCTTGGCATGAAAACACTGGCAGATGGCGCTTGTTCTACATTTACCACTATCTCCGCTGATATGCCTTTCACTGTATTATTGCCACTGCCGCAGGTTTTGACTACAATGTAGTCATTTCTCACTTGTTCTGTCACAATCAGGGCCGAGAACTCCCACAACAGTAATAGTTATCGCCCCTGATGTGACGAGGTCATGTGACTCGTAATGTTAGTAAATGGCGCGAAGAGCATAAGTTTCGGTTTTGAGTTTTTGAGTTGGTCTGTTATTTTCAGATTTTGGCTTTCTGGTGCATTGGTGTATATTCTGAAAGTAAGATGAATACTTACCAACTCATATATATTGGGAACGCCTAGACTCGAGTTACCACCCTCTCCCCAATTAATGTTGTTGTTGTTGTCACAGACTGTTAGTGTTAGCCAACAACAACAACAGTTAGCCAAGTTTTCATGTCTTCGTTCGTTATGTACAATCCGCACCACTACACTGCATGGATCGTGCGGTTCTCTTCGGCAATAAAATAACCCATTCCCATCTGCTGTCATCTATTTCTATGGAGTTCTGCAAACAGATTGATAACCGGGAAGAACTGGGGTTTAGATGATTAGCTTGGAGGCTTACTAGCCAAATACATGCAACTCAGTCAGTGTATGTGTCAGGGCTTTATATTACATGTTGTTCACACCTTTTAAGGGTGTGCCCAAATTAAATATGCCCAAATTATATGAAGTTTGGGGAGAGAAAGAATTCTAAAAATGTACAAAATATTTAGTTTGTTGGCAAGTATTCAACAGGAAATTAATAACTGGTTACTTTTTTAACTTTTTCAGCAATTTGCATCCTGTTATTAATCCATATCTTACATACCCATTAGCTTAATCTAATGGAGGGTGTGCCCAAATTAGCGTAATATAAAGCCCTGTGTGTACCAACATACACTGAGTTCCATACATGTATGTGGCTAGAAGGCTTACGCCTTACCACTCAGCAGCATTATAATAAAACAAAACAGCTCCCCAAAATACTTACTTTCAAACCTCACACACTTACCTTATGATATTCTGTGCTTAGTATGACCATCCAGGCCCGTAGCCTGGGGGGGGGGGGACCCAAAACCCCCTTTGAGGAAAGTGCCATTTTCAAATGAGCAAAAAAAGAAAAAATAATAATGATAATAATCTGGTTTCAATACCACGACAAGAACCGGTATAGTGAGTGGAAAACATTGTTAATGCCGTATGGTAGCTAGTTTGCAAATGTTCATACAGTACAAGGCAGAAATAACTTGCTCATAAACGCGAGTGAAAAAAAACATTTTTGCGACTATAATTTATTAATCGCAGCCGGAAAACTCGCCTAAATCGCGCAAAAAAACAAAAGCATAATCGCGACTGAAACGCGTACGGTCGACGCGTTTCAGTCGAGATTATGCTTTTGTTTTTTTGCGCGATTTAGGCGAGTTTTCCGGCTGCGCTTAATAAATTAAAGTCGCGAAAATCTTTTTTTTCACTCGCGTTTATGAGCAAGTTATTTCTGCCTTATACTGTAGTACGGTCAAATATCGTAAAATTTTATTGGCTTGTACCACTTGAAATCTTTTGTTTGTGCAAATGTATCCATTGCTTGTAGCCCGAGTCCGGGTCGAATCCGGTTCAGGCTTCTCTCCGTTCTCTTCATTCGATAGAAAAGCGGAAAAAATCAAACTGTATTGATATGCTCGTGCACGAACGTTTAGCGCCCTACCATCTATTCATACCTTACACGATGAGGATATCGGTCCTGTAAATATGTTTTACGGATCGGGCCTTTCACCGTCATTTGTAGTATACGATCATCGTTAAACATACGGTACATGCTGGCAGCCTCAGCTGCCGGGTATTTACCGTAGAATAAATAGTCAATTTGTTAGAGTGTAGCTGTATATACCACAACGTCTCACACCTTTCCAAACTGATGTTAATTATAATCAAGTACAGTGGAAAATACCAACCATAACAGTGTTTGTCACTTTATACCCACCATCCCCACATTGTCAGTCATATCAAAGTAAGCAATTTTAACAATATACATGTATTCCAAGAAAATGGCATAAAGTGCCCTTTTGTCCGATGAGCGATCCCACCCGCCCCCCTCCAAAATTTTTGGCTACGGGCCTGCCATCATGATCAAGGATGGCATAGGGGAGCACAGACTTAGAGGTAACTGATGAACTGTTGGTCTCATTTGCTGAGATTTGATGAGGCTTTTTGCTGATACCTTCTGATATACAGATGATAAAATTCTGAAATTACGGTATATGTTCGCAAACTATATTTTGAGACACTAAAATATTAGGATTCAAATAAGCGTGGCTTGATTTCTGCAGCTAAATATGTTCATCTGGTCAATCTAAATGCATGTTAAGAGTCAACGGCTCCGTCAAGTGAAACATCGGCACACTCAGGTGCTGGTTGGTCAAACTGGGATATGACATATATGCCCGTGCTGAAGAATTGGTAATGTAGTTGGTAGTGTAACTCCTCAATGTTCGATCACATAGTGCCGATCTTGAGATCTTTTTGATGGATGATTGATATGTTCTGTATTACAATGAATTCTGACAATATTTTTAAAGAGTCTTGGCAAAGTCCTTGAATTTTATTGTCCTCCCTCCCCCCGAAATATCTGCCACAATTAGTTACTGGAATTTCTTTCTAACAGACTGAATTAAATTTTTCGATCTAGTCAGATATGTATGAAACATGATAGTTGAAATAAATATTCATTTCATTCTAATGCACATCGTTGAATTTGCTGAATGAAACCTGGTAAAAGGTGTTAACAAATGTCCAGGAAAATTTGGTTAAAGGTCCTGAAAAAAAGTTGTATGCACCTGGAAAAGTCCTGGAATTTTGTCTTTTACAAAGGTTAAGAACCCTGGAATTCATGCTTGCACAACAAAAAGTGTTTTATGGCTGAAGAAACCGTTTTCTCTGTTTTCTCCAGATCGTTGGAGTAGTCCCTGCCAGTCCTTGTTGTATATGATCAGGTGAACAAAAACACTGGACCATGGGTGATGTCGACGAAACCGGTGAAAAATTGGCCAACCTCTCAATTACTGGTACAGGTGTATTGTCTGATTGTCTATGCTAAATTGCTAAACCTTAATTAAACTTAAGGATGGGTTTACATAAATGTCGGTCCTCCCACTCGTCCTACTTTTTCAGAATTAGTACTATTATTTCTACTTTTCCAGAATTTGTCCTACCTTTCAGGGATTTTGCCTGTCTAAAAAAGAAAAAAAAGGCTAATTGGAAACAAATTACAAGGCCATCCGCAATAATATTTCTGTTTCCACTAACTCTACCCACCCATATATTGTGCTCTACCCACCCATATATTGTGCTCTACCCACCCATATATTGTGCAATTCAGAAAAAGTTTGGGTAGCCTATTTCTTCCAATTATTCAAAACTAAAACTTAAGCATCTGTGGAGAGAAATTCTGCCAACATTCTACAGTTCTTGGGAAGAATAACTTATCTTTGGAATAAATAACAGTATTTATTTAACAGTTGATATAAATATGCTTATTTTCTGTGTCTAAGTCTAAAACTGCTGTTCGCAAAATTAGAAGAAAAAGGGTAGCAATTTTTTTATATTTCTATATTTTCAGCAGTAACTGTAATCCATGAAATTCTATACAAAAAATAAAAAAATTGACAAAAAAAAATTAATAAGAGAACTAAAAAAAAAAAAAAGGCTGCCTACCTACCTACCTACCCAATTTGTCTGAAGTTGGTTACTGGAAAAATAAATACTATTGTGGATGGCCTAAGTGCAGCGTATTTGGTAGATATACATTGTTTCACAGCGTTGCCGTCAGTCAATAGAATAGGAGTGGTTAAGAAACTCCAGTGTCAATCTGCTTGTCTGTCACGACGACATGCCATGACAAATGGAGTTTCACCCGAATTGACGCAAAATCAAAGATAAAAAAGAGCATATTGCAAGTTAATAAATTGCTAATGCATTCATGGAAAAAAAGTGTTCATTTCACAGCATTTGTCCTACTTTTTTTGTTGAAATTTACCTATTTTTTTAAAAGCCCCCAATGGGAGGCCTGCTTAATGTTTTTCTCATTCTGTTGTACATTCATGTTAGATTGTGGATGTGTACTATAGCACCCTCGAATATCCTATTTACATGCTAATAAATCTACTATGGCAAAGCAGAATCCAACAGAATACCGGGACAACCCCCTTTTACATGTACATGTGTTACAGCAGTTGTTTCCGATAAAATTTTCTTGTATAGTTGGGCCATGTAGTTTCCCCTATATACTTATTATATTAAAAAATATTTTTCACTTTATTTATTGATCAGATACACCCAGCAGACATGGTAGTTCCTCTTCACGGGACCGCCAGCCCTCTGGACCAGTCAGTCGAGACAACCAGGGCCATTTCAACAAACTGGTGACCAAGGCCAAACATCTGGCTAGTGAGGGCCATGTACGACAGGCCCTACAGCTCAACAAGAAGGCTCTGGAAATTTACGACAGTGACAAGTTGGCTAAGAGAGTAGCGAAGATGGAGGTGATAATAATAACATCTGAATGTCTCGGACATTTATCTACTACGCATTAATAATCGTACCATCAAGTCCATTTTCAAAAATGCGTTTCATTTATATTCATTTTCTTGTCAGACGTCTATCTACATGTAGCCTCCTTCGTTGACCTGGATGTAGAGTCAGCAAAACAAAAAATTTCCATCTGTTCTGAAATATGATGTTACTCAATTTCAAGTCTGAAAAGTATGTGCATGCAAGTAAATTATCAAAAATTCAATTTTCCTGTGTGCACTCTTGCAAGAAGCAGAGGTGGTGAAGCGCCCAACTAAAGTCGGGAACACATGACCAAGTTGTCTTTGGCCAGTTTGACTTAAAGTGATCGTAAACCCTCAAGTAAAGTTTTCGTCAAATGAAAGATCATTGCAAACAGTGTCGGAAAATATGTAATGTAATTTTTACGATTTTATTACACAGAGTAAACTGCAAAAAAAGCATGGTATTCTATGGATGTCTGTTGCAATCATATCTAGGTCCAGTGACGTCACACTACCTTAATACATATATTTCAAACTGTGTATGCACTTTCCAATGCTTGATTCAAGCTTACGGTGTGTATACTTTGAGTTTCAGCACAGACTCACTGTTCCACTGTGCATGTTTCACCAAAATCGGGGAAGTGGTAACTCATAAATGTCAAGCCATTTTGAATCTTGCATTTAATTTTCCCGTTTGTTGAAACATGCACATTGGAACAGTCAGTCTGTGTTGAAACTCAAAGTATATACACCTTAAGCTTGAATCAAGCATTGGAAAGTGCATACACAGTTTGAAATATACGGTATGTATTAAGGCAGTGTGACGTCACTGGACCTAAATATGATTGCAACAGACCAACATAGAATACCATGCTTTATTTGCAGTTTACTCTGTGTAATAAAATCATAAAAAATTACAATAAATATTTTCCGACACTGTTTGCAATGGTCTTTCATTTGATGGAAACTTTACTTGAGGGTTTACGATCACTTTAACCTGGTCTGTGCATCTTGGGAAATACGGCAGAATTCATCTCGCCCGAAAAATAACATGAACACCTATCAGAAATAATGGTTCGTGTGTACACAGCATCATAGAAAATGAACCAGGACCTCTAAAAACAGAGTTGCACAAGGTCTCTCCTCCGCACCATGTGAACTGTGTAAAAATGTGGAGTGATAGAGCCGTATTGGTACTGCTAGACAGACTACAATCTGATTCTCTGGAGAGCTTTGTAATACCAAATCTGCGGATTACAACAAGTGCAAGAAGCAGAACAAATAGAAGTTTTCAGAAAGCCCCAGATATTCATTGTGACATGCCATAAGTACTTTCCGGTTGCGAAAGACTATATCATTCTATACTCTAATACAAATGGGTATGACCGAGCATTGTCAGGAATAAAAATTTATTACTCGTATACACGATCAAAGAAACGGGACAACCAGACAATATGTAGAAAATTGTGTTCACTCAGTCACATGGATATGTGAAAACTGGTCAAAGAAAATTTGGTTGTGCAGGTTTGAGAAATTTCAGCTTATCTGATTAAAGCTTTTTTCTTACAAGTTTCATTTCTAAAACTATCTGACTTTGGTCTGATAGGTAAAATTATTATAATATTGTGAGTGAGGTATTTTCATAAGTTTTAAGATATTTGTTTCCTGTTGCACTCTCAACAGCTTTTGTATGTCCGCAGCTTATGTCATCCAAGCCAGAAAAACTGAACTTTTGGCCTCTATAGATGCAAGCTCCTAACTATTCATGATTTCCTTAGACATATTAGACGGGAAGTTTATATGAGAAAACATCCTCTCAAACTCTCACATATTCACCATATCTGGCCTGGGCTATTTGGAGTGTACGGCAGCCAGGGGGCGGCGTATATATATTTTCACTATCCCTGTGGCTAGAGTGCTGAAACTTATCACACTATATCTTTGGGACAAGCTCTACTAGAAAATGTAAGAAAATCCAAGATGGCCACCATGATGACATCACAGTGATGTCATTTTCAAAAAGGCATTTTTTGGGGACTTTTTCAGTCAGGTTGATCAGATTTTTATTTAAAAACTGCATGATAAATTAGTAAATAATAATCTGATGTGAACTAAAATAGCTTTTGCCTGCTTTTCCTGGCAGAAAATCAGGAATTTTGATGAAAAATGATGAAAACGTCACTTTTTGGAAATAGGTTCAAAATGACCCCAATATGATAAACTACAATGTCATGGGGTATCAGCTCTCAAGTTATTGTCGTTCCAGAGATAGGAGCAAAAAAACAACAGGTGAGATGAAAAGTGCACCCCCCCCCCCCAACCAGGTCAGGTAGGGTTAAGCTGGTTTCTACTTCATAATCAGTTATATTGGAACTACAGTACATCTTCCAATAATTAAAAAAAAAAAATCCACCATAGAGTGCAGTGAACCTTTCTTCAATTAAGCTGGCTGAATTGACAATTTTCAGCTGATGTAGCTGAAAGAAGATGTAGCAGTTATAAAATATGTGAGAGAATTTGTTACAAATGTCCTTACTTTATGTAAGGGTGCTCTTCAGCTGTTGCGGATTAACTTTGCATTTTTTTCAAAAGAGCAAAATGAAGAAAATCATCAATTCTCCTCTTGTTTTTCCATTGTTACATAGATATTTGTGGAGAGAAGTTAGTAAAATATTGGTATTACCCAGGTATGCTATATAGGCTTTTTATTGTGTTCGCAGGCTTATCTGAAGGAGTATGGAGAAGAGAGTTCTGAAGAGGAGGCTGAAGATGGAATGATACATGTTGGGAATGGCTTTCACCTGTACCGCGACCTCTACACCAAACTGTACAGTCACCAGAAAGAGGGCGTGCTCTGGTTTTGGAGCCTCTTCAAGATGAAAAAGGGCGGAATTCTAGGAGATGACATGGGGTAAAGTGATGCATACATCAGCATTTTTTCACAAGGTCTATCCTTTTTCTTAGATCCAGAATTGCTTTTGCAAGGTTTGTACTCAACGTTAAAAAGCCTTGAAAATGACCATTTAGAATTCAAGGCCTTGAATAGCCTTGAAAAACTAGAAAATTGTGCTAAACACCGTGAAAAGACATTGAAAATGGGAATAGGACAGTCCCGAGATGGAACTCTCTAACCCCCAAAAGGCGCGAAATAACATCCTTGCTCATGTGACGTTATGCTAAGGTTAGGCAATGAACTATTTCTGGCAATTGGCAATGCTGTATTATTTTTATTCACAGAGTTTTACTGACGATGACTTCTGTTTGCAAATGCCTATTTAACTCTGAGACAATAACATCTTCAAAGTTGTTTGGATTTTCATTATATTGAAAGCCACAGTGATACTCATTTTCTGGTTTTTGCGACATAGCCCATGTTACATGGCAGGGTGACTAATGTCACAGGACCTACAAAGTAGGGTGGGCATCAGGACTCCAATGCGAACTGAACTCTTGGAAATCCCCCAACTCCAAGTTGAAATCCTGCCTACTTTAAGATGGGCACTGCCCAAGTGAGAAACACCAGTGATTTTCATCAAAAATCACCAGAAATTTTCATCAAAAGTAGGTCAGCTCAGAACTTGCTGGTAACAGTCCACTGATGCACCTTCTTGCCAAAAATCAAGGTTCTAATGTCAACGGTTCTCCTTATTTTGCCGACGAAAGGATTCGGATTGACTGACTGACTACCGGACAATTTGCAAATGGTAGCCTACTTTGTAGGAAAAGCATTGCACGGTGCCTAACCTTGGCCCGACGCCACGTCGGCAATGACATCGTTTCATGCCTTTTATGGCTAAAGTTTTCTATCTATTATTATACTATTCCTGTCGATTGTTGTAAATTCAGTTGTCAAGTTATGGCACAATGTTGTACTGTCCTTTGTCGTCGGATGGCAAAATTAACCCCACCGTAGAAATATATATTTTTTAGTTACTTAAATAGAATTTCCAAGTCTATACAAAAGACAATGTATAAATGATACATTTGTTGACAGGACATTCATACTCATGTTTAAGTTAAAAAAAAATCAGTAAATTATGCTGTACAGCTTCAATGACACTGAAAGTGCCATACCTTATAAACAGGAACTCAGGGGTTTTTCTAGACACTTTTTTCATCGTGGTAACCACGATGAAAAACAATTACAAATTGAGTTTTTGCAAAATTTTGTAAATTGAGTTTTATTGCCGAAAATTGAGTTTTCTAAAATTTTGAGAATTTACGCGCCGAAGGCGCGCGAAAAATTGAGTTTCTACGAAATAAATTCAGTTTCTGAGAAATCTAAACTGAGTTTCGTCGTCTGTTATCCCGTCCCCCTCCCCCAAAACCGACGCGAGAAAGAAGAAAAAAAACGTGTGACCAGCCACGCCACTCGAGTCGAGATAAGCACTCAGGATTTGTAACTGATGTGCAGACAGATAACTTGTGTACCTTTATTATTTAATCGTATAGCTACGATAAGGACGTCTGCTCTTGAACTGTTCTCATTTCAGTCGTATAGGTCCGATAAAGACATTGTCCTGAACGTTTCTCATTTCAAAGCAAATTGTTCGGCGACGTTTTCAACGATCGAACTAGTCCGCCATTTTGATATTTCAAAGTTACGTCCCCTCTTTTAGTCCACTCGGGAACCACTGCTGTCATACTGCTGTGGCTTATGAGTCTGGTCTCCGAGACACGCTGTCCGTCAAACTCCGGGTTTTTCGGTTAAGTTCGGAACCAAGACAACGGGCAAGCATTTTCTCTCTCCGTCAACATTTCACTTGGATGCGTGTGACGTTGAAAGACGTTTCTCCAGAAACAAGAAACGAACAAAACAGACATTCCCCAAAATACAGCTGATGTACCATTTGGGAATAAATACACAAAGTGAGCCATGCAGATTGGTGTAAAAACAAAAGATCCACACTCTCCCCTGCGCAACTGGGGATCTACATATGCTATAACATACAAAATTTACGTCTTTATGAATAATTTTGTTTCTGCCCGATGGAAATTTCTGAAACCCCAGTATGTTTTGTAAACAAGTCTCACACCACATACTACAAAATAGGGTGCATATTGAGTTTAATTTGCAATTTTTGGCCATTTATCTGCGTTTACCAAGCAGCATTGGATTTTTTTCGTGAAATCCACAAAACTTCACAACCACCATTGTTTTATTTTTTACGTCTCTTATTAACATTTTTATTGCCATTTATTTCTTCATTTCTTTCCTGTCACTTACAAATACCCAGACACTTACAATACTCAACCACCAACTTTGTCAAGGATTGGTTAACTCATGGAAATGGACAAGGGACAATTTTTATTTCTTGACTATAAGTATAGATTTTTTAAACTAAAGTAAGCTATTTGTAGGGAAAATATTGGTATTAACACTGTACACATTGCAAACAAACTTGTATACAGTTATGTGGCAGGCAAATTTGCTCCAGGGGCTTCATTATATACATGTCCATTTGCGATAAAAAATGTCGCGAACGTATTTATTGTAAGTTTCCCACATTCAGGAGGGTATTCTCACTGTATACTTAGCAAACAAACTTGTATGCAGCTATGTATGACACGCAACTTTGCTTGATGAGCTTCATAACATTACTGACATGTTCATTCACGATGAAAAATTGTCGCGAATTTATTTATTGTAAGTGTCCTACTAAAAAGATAAAAAATTGAGTTTCCAGGCTGCATGCGATGAAAAACCCGAAAAAATTGAGTTTTGTTGTTTATTTTGCGCGCCGTAGGCGCGCTGAAAAATTGAGTTTTTCATCTTTTTGAAATTGAGTTATATAAAGGAAAAGTGTCTAAAATAACCCCTGGAACTATTATCTGTACAGCTTCAATGACACTGAAAGTGCCATACCTTATAAACAGGAACTATTATCTGTACAGCTTCAATGACACTGAAAGTGCCATACCTTATAAACAGGAACTATTATCTTGAAAAGACCTTGAAAATTGAAATCTGAAGTATATGAACCCTGTTTATGGTAATTCAATCAGTGAAAATGGACTTTTGAATCGATTCAAACAATTTCATAGGTTACATTTCCTGTAAATTGATCCAGCAGTATCCTGTCCGTTTCAGTCACTTTACACTGTGGTCCATTCCAAAGATCCAATAAATTCCCAGCTAGAAAAGTCCTTAGTTTACTGATCCTTTCCTTCTTGAGTGCACTCCAAGTAAACCTACTTCATAATGTCTCTCAGTTAGGACAAACTGAATAGCAGAAAGCCCAGACCCAGTCTTTAGCTTCATGTAGACATATCTGTGATTGAACTGATCATCTCTGATGTTTCAATGCAGAGGATACTACTGCAGAGGACAGAGGAGAGGTAATGCATTGCCCCAGGAGGTTGACAACGGCCTACTACTTTCATTCAGTAGACATATTGGAAAAGAGAAATTTTTGACAGACTTACGTTTCTCTCAAATGTGAAAGTATGGGGTTTTATGAGTGAATAATAACTTGAAAACAGGCGAGAAGATGATTTAACACAGTTGAATATATAATGAATTTGTTTTTTATTATTTGGTAATTTATACAGCGAGGTTCTCCAGATTTCATTGCATGGTTTCATCATGCAAGCTTTCAGCCAATCGAATCTGTAGTTTGATAGATTCCTGGTGGCATTTGCAGGCCTTCAAGTGCCTCCTATATTTCCCTATATTTTTGAGTCATTCCTATATTTTCCTATATTTTACTCAAAACCTCCTATATTTCCTATATTTTGACTTTTTCTCATGAAAACCTTCATCAATGCTCTGAAATGAGTCAATTTGACATGAGAAAATACATTTCAGAACATTTCAGAAAACATGAAAACATTCAAATTTCTCTTTCTTGAACCAAGCAGCAGAACCGGTCTCCTCAACCACCACAACTATGACCGCATTCAGTTGAAAATTAATTTTATGAAACACCAAAAAACTACCAATTTCGGAACATACGATGTAGTAGTGACCTGTCTTACACTTTCTTATTTCCTATATTTTCCTATATTTTATAAAGAAAATTCCCATATTTCTTCTATATTTTGGCAAATTTCCTCCTATATTTTCACTCTGAGCCACTTGCAGGCCTGCATTTGGTGAGAATTAAGAATCTTACATCTTGTGTCAAATTCAGAACATGATTTTCTCATATCTTCAGAATTTTTAATATTTGATATTTGGACTTTTTATGGTATGTATATCTCGGAGATCGAACTGTTTCCAGTCAAAATATTCCCGATGCTATAGGAATAGGCAGGAGAGGAAATGTATGAATCGCAAATTTATGCCGGGAGTGTCACTCATCAATGCACCCTTCCGTGGGCCGGGACAAACCATCGTTTAATGATTAAATCGGGAAAGGTCCATTCCATGTTTATATTGTGTTTCAGACTGGGGAAGACAATTCAAGTGATTGCATTTCTCTCGGGAATGTTTGACAGCGACAAGGTGAAATCTGTCCTCATTGTACTACCAGTTGCCCTGATGGTCACTTGGGAAAGGGAGATAGAAAAATGGTAATAACTACAGATACTGTTTAGATACTTCAGCTTAATAAAACTTACAACTTCAGATACTACAAGGTTCGCACAGTCCTGGAATGTCCTTAAATGTCCTGGAAAAATAAAAGTATGCTTTCCAGTACTGGAAAGTCCTGGAAAAATAGTATGTGTCCTTGAAAGTCCTGGAAAATCAATAGAATGACTGTGCTGCGAATCATCCGTCGGCAAATGCTCACTCCAACGATCGGTCATCGCTGTCGGGGGGATTCCCCAGTTCACTGACGCGCCAATTCATTCATAAACTTTCGTAGTAAATATAGTAAAACTTCTCGGCCAATCAAATATCGAATTGAGACATCCGTCACTGAGCTCCCATGGTGACGGATATTCACGGAAACCTCCGATCATTAATCTGAGAGAGAAATGTAAAGAATGACATGATGTCACGCCTTTGTCATTTTAATTCTTCGTGGCCGAGTCATCCGGACTGCCGGGACTGCACTGCATGGCGCCTCAAGGAGTCTTTGCACAGAGCGAAGTGCAGGCTTTGCCAAAACACGTTCGATGTTGGAAATATGGGGGAAAGTGCCGTGAAAAGTCACGCGAAAGGTGCAAAGCATGAATCCTGCTATCAGCGTGAGCGATAAAATATGCGGATTAATCGGACTATCACATCTTTCTTTGGCTCTTCCACGGCCGATTCAGGCATAATATCGTTGTAAGATTTAATTTGTACGATTAATTATTTACCCATCCGTTGTCCTTCAGATTAGAATCTCTATCTTTGAATGAGTTGTTCGTTTTAGTGACAAATATTTCAAGCCGAAAACGGAGCCATATTCCACGTGTATTTCATACTTCCTGGTGACAACAGGGGAGATAATCTTGTTTTGTTTTTTTTATTACGTACAATTTGTGTAATCATGCATGCAACTTTGTCCTGGAAAACAGCAATTTTGTCCTGGAAATGTCCTGGAATTTTGATCTTTCCCAGCTGTGCGAACCCTGTACTAATTTCTTCTCCTTTAGCACATAGCAAGTAAAGTCTTAGTATCACATGGGACCTGAAACTTAAGATAAAACGTATTGCCTTCGTTGATGCATGATGATGTTGTGCAGCGCATGCCACAATGGGGCATCCGACACAACCAACTATTCGATATTATACAACATCATCGTAATCAGACTCTGGCATCATAGGTCACAGGTTATGGCTTCAGTATGTTTTTTATTAACCAGATTTTATTTATTATGCTGAAAATTTGATTTGAACATCTAATTTGATGTCTTTTTTCGTCAAAAAAAACCCATGAGCTTGTTCTTTACACAGCTTTTCTGTATGTTTTCATGCAAAGTGTGCAGGGGGTATTTGGTAGAACCTTTAAATAAGGCTTTAGATTATATATCTACATGTATTGAATGTTTTGTGAACATGTCTGTATGATACTTGGCCTGACTGTTCATGTCGCTATTGCAGGGCACCTGGAATTCGTGTGCTGGCTTACCACGGGTGCAGTAAAAAAGAAAGAGAGCGTGTCTTGACAAAGATTCATCGACGTGGTGGTGTCTGTCTGACAACATATGGCTTGGTTGTCTCTAGTTGGGACAAACTCAGCCAAGAAGATGGTCGAGAATTTGTCTGGGTAAAGTTGGGATGATACACAATGTTTGTGATAGAAAGAAAATTATATTATATTTGAAAAACGAAGTATTACATGAGTAGTGTAACTAACATCACAGGACCTACGAAGTAGGGTGAGGAAGATGACTTGGGGGTCCAAGCGTAGTGTTAAAGGTCACCTAAGTAGGTAAAATTTTCATCAAAATTAAGTCAGCTCAGAACTTGCTGGTAACAATTCCCTAATGCACCTTCATGCCAAAAATCAAGGTTCTAATGTCAACGGTTCTCCTTATTTTGCCGATGAAAGGATTTGGATGGACTAACTCACTCACTCACTCACTCATTACTGAACAATTTGCAAATGAGAGCCTACTTCGCAGGAAATTGCAAAGAAGGGAGTCTGCTGGGGGGTGGGGAAGCCAGCACCCGGCATCCCATAATAGAAAACAAAGACACCCTGGCATGCTTTGTCTTCCCTTAATTTGAAATCAGGTTGATTTTGCTTCATGACCGATTTCCCTATTTCCCATCTTCGCATAACCATGCCGAACACTACACATGTTGCCTTGGTTGAACAGAACACATTTTCTGATCAGAATATGGTTTGGTGATGTCATAGATTTATAATTATTCCGTAGTCTATATTAGGGGAAGTACAACTTTATCATCTCATTAAAATTCAAATTTGATAGGCTATTCGAAGGAAATGAACATCTCCCGTTCAATGCAACCACCACATTTGCCATATTTGGAAATCACACAAGAAAATCTTCGCTGCACGGTATTGGTCAGCTCATATCCTGACTGGGTACTCGACATTAGTGTGTTTATGGTTTGAACAGTTTATCCCATTCATTAGGCCAAGGTAAATGACGGCACGTTAGTGTAGTATTTAACTTGAAATGTGAAGATGCTATTTCCTGATGTCTGTTACATTTGTAGGATTATGTTATCCTTGATGAAGGCCATAAAATAAAGAATCCCACAAAAACTTCTAAAGGGGTCCAAGCGATTGGTGCAAGAAACAGAATCATCCTTACTGGAACACCCATACAGAACAACCTACAGGTGAGAAAGTCAGAATTAGTCTCTCACTAAAATTATTCCACACATAATATTTAAAATTGCTTCATGGGAGGCTAAACTCCATAGCAAATAGACATTGCAACACCGAGAAAAACGATCAACCTTCATTGGAACGATTCTAATGAAAATTACCTATTGGTCGGCGTAGGTTATATGGTAAGAGCAGCGCCGTTGATTGGATGAGTCGTGTGTTTGATTCCTGATGACGGTTCAATTATTCTTTCTCTCAGAAATGATTTCCATATATAAGCAAAGTTCCTTTATAGGAACTTCTAGATTTGAGGGTTATTGGAGGATAGAATGATTTATATATTGATATGTCTACACGCTTGTATAGCTGATTCTTGGTTGAAGAGCAGAACGTTTCAGAGAATTTTTGATAAGCCTGTGCATTCATGTAACAACAGTACCTTCAATTCCGTCACTGGTTATATTTCAGGAGTTGTGGGCCTTGTTTGATTTTGTACACCAGGGGTCACTGTTAGGAACGCGCAGGACATTCAAGATGGAATATGATACTCCTATCACTAGAGTAAGTAAATTACCAGTATGGTGCAGAAAACAGTTTTCGTGTGAGGTCCTCAAATGATTCACTATCAAAAACCCCCTTTGGTCATAGTAAAGAATGATGTGACTATCAGTAACTGTATATGAATTTTTTTTTAAGAATTCAGCTACAAAATGATGTATAGAAAGGCCCAGCTTATTAAAGTTATGTAGGAAACTGGACCTAAAATTAATTGACAAACCACTCCTACCCCAAACATGAAAATTACGAAAAATACCCCCAGTTTGACCCTTGAAAATTGTTCTGTATAACATTCCCAACTGAGAGATGATTGGCTACAACATGTTCGAAGAGAATATCTGAAAGATTGAATTCTGTTTGGATAGGTTATCGCCAGCTCGTTTCCATCATCATCGATGATTAAAATTTGGAAGACTGCCCATCTGCGAGAGTTCCCAGATTTACCTCGCTTGATATTGTCTTTCCCGCTATATTAAAATTACATAACCTTACAGCTTTTTATTAGCGATTAAACTTTGCAGTGTAGTCTTTATAACAAAATCTAAAAAGAAAACAAATTCCCAATTTTACTATTAACATTCAGCAGTGGATATCCCCCATCATGCATTATTCTGGAGAATCTCACTTGCCAAAAAATATGAAACTGCGGAGTGAGACCAGCAGATATAGGTGTGAAAGAGGCTTTTCACTAATACAAAGGCCCGAACAATTGTCTTATATGAAAAATCACTGTTTCAGACCAGTTTCTGGGCAAAAGATTGCCCTGTATATAGCAATGTGTGTCCCAACTGATCGATAGAGCATCGATGTCGTAGGCTCGAGGGTCCAGAACCGGACTGACGAATAGGGAAAGCTGTGCGTTGTTCCTCGTCGCAAACAGGTCGATCAAAGTGGTTTCCCAGATGCTGGTGATGCGGTGGAAGATCTCTGGATGCAGTTGTCACTCGGTCTGCAGAATAGTGTCGGGACGAGAAAGGCGATCTGCTGGTACATTGAGCCGACCTGGAACATGAGGAGCACGAAGCTGGCAGTGATGTTGTAGAGCCCAGTCGAAGAGGGTCCAAACCAGACGAAATGTTGGATAGGATCCGGTGGTACCCATCTTGTTGATATGAGCAATGACGGTCGAATTGTCTGTTGCGATGGACTGCACAGATGACAGCTTTCATTTCCAAGAGGTTGACATGAACTTTGGCATCCGAGGTCGGCCATCTGCCGGACATCTCTAGGTCGTCTAGATGGGCTCCCAAACCTGTCTCGGACGCATTGGTGTAGAGATGGTGTAGTGGAGCTGGTGGTACAAAGGGTACTCCCCGCATGACATTGTAACAGGACTGCCACCAAATCAGATGTGGATGTAGAGACGTCAATACCGGATCTGGCGGGATTGAGGAATGACATCTGAAGGTACCCCTGCAGGTGGTGTTGCAGAGGCCGAACTTGTTTAATTAGTTAATCTCTTCAATGTAAAGTGGTGCCATCTATTGATACAGACACTTGGGAAGCAGTAATTGTTTTCAAACTGCATCTGTAATTGTCCCCCGCTACTTAGTAGGGGGGGGACTTAGAAACACCGGTGTCCGTAATTCCGTAATTCCGTGATTCCGTAATTCCGTAATTCCGTAAGATTTTCTTGTCCGGACAATAACTCGTGAACGATTCAACCGATCAACTTCAAACTTGGGGTGTGCCTTGACATTGGCGAGAGGACGGTTGGGATTGTTTTTCAGCAATGTGCGTAATCCAATATGGCCGCCGTCAGCCATTTTGGATTATAAGCAGTACGATCTTAGATTTTCTTGTCCGGACAATAACTCGTGAACGATTTAACCGATCAACTTCAAACTTGGGGTGTGCCTTGACATTGGTGAGAGGACGGTTGGGATTGTTTTTCAGCAATGTGCGTAATCAAATATGGCCGCCGTCAGCCATTTTGGATTATAAGCAGTTCGATCTTAGATTTTCTTGTCCGGACAATAACTCGTGAACGATTTAACCGATCAACTTCAAACTTGGGGTGTGCCTTGACATTGGTGAGAGGACGGTTGGGATTGTTTTTCAGCAATGTGCGTAATCCAATATGGCCGCCGTCAGCCATTTTGGATTATAAGCAGTACGATCTTAGATTTTCTTGTCCGGACAATAACTCGTGAACGATTTAACCGATCAACTTCAAACTTGGGGTGTGCCTTGACATTGGTGAGAGGACGGTTGGGATTGTTTTTCAGCAATGTGCGTAATCAAATATGGCCGCCATCAGCCATTTTGGATTATAAGCAGTTCGATCTTAGATTTTCTTGTCCGGACAATAACTCGTGAACGATTTAACCGATCAACTTCAAACTTGGGGTGTGCCTTGACATTGGTGAGAGGACGGTTTGGATTGTTTTTCAGCAATGTGCGTAATCTAATATGGCCGCCGTCAGCCATATTGGATTATAAGCAGTTGGATCTCATCCGGACAATAACTCGAGAACGATTCAACCGATCTACTTCATATGTGGGGAGTGCCTTGACATTGTTGAGAGGAGGATTAGGATTGTTTTTCAAGGACGTGCTTGATCCAATATGGCCACCATCAGCCATACTGGATTTCATTGCATTATAAGCAGTTTGATCTTGTCCGGACAATAACTGGAGTATGATTCAACTGATCTACTTCAAACTTGGGGAGTGCCTTGACATCGGTGAGAGGACGATTCGATTGGGATTTTTTTTCAGCAATGTGCATCCAATATGGCCACCGTCAGCCATATTGGATTATAAGCAGCTGGATCTTAGATTTTCTTGTCCGGACAATAACTCGTGAAGATTTAATCGATCAACTTCAAATTTGGGGTGTGCCTTGACATTGGTGAGAGGACGGTTGGGATTGTTTTTCAGCAATGTGCGTAATCTAATATGGCCGCCGTCAGCCATATTGTATTATAAGCAGTTGGATCTTGTCTGGACAATAACTCGAGAACGATTCAACCGATCTACATCATACCTGGGGAGTGCCTTGACATTGTTGAGAGGAGGATTAGGATTGTTTTTCAAGGACGTGCTCAATCCAATATGGCCACCATCGGCCATACTGGATTTCATTGGATTTTAAGCAGTTTGATCTTGTCAGGACAATAGCTGGAGTACGATTCAACTGATCTACTTCAAACTTGGGGGGTCCCTTGACCTTACTGAGAGGACAGTCATGTATTATGTTTTATGGATGTGCATAATCCAATATGGGTGCCATCCGCTGTATTAGATTATGTTAAGCTCATCAGCGATATCTCCATTTTCAAATCTCACTCTTATCAATGATATGAGATATCATCGAGAAAAAAAAATCGACCATAGAGGTCCATGGCCCCCGCAGCAGCAGCGCCAGTTATGGTGGATGTAATCCACCATAACTGGTGCTGCTAGCGGGGGACATGGACCTCTATGGTCGATTTTTGTCCTGAAACCTGATGACGTAGGACCCCTACATCTATGACAATAAAATCCCACTTCTATCTCTTAATGCAATGCAGGCCCCAACATCCATGACAATTAAATGGCTGGTGGAGATTTTTATATAATTTATTTAGCTTGTCAACTTCCTAATGTAACATGATATCAACTTAATTGCCAGCGCCGAGGTCCATGCGCTGTCACAGTCGGAAGAGCAAGCTTTAATTTGGTGTATCGGGTTATATATAGGACGTCACGCCTTGCGGCACATGTACTTTGCGTTGACAATGGCAATTTAATTGGTTTCGTGTTACATAAGCGATGTTAGATTTCTGGATAAGTGTTCACGTGTCGTGCAGATGAATGAATACCCAGTTCATCACGTGATTGAGAGAGAAATAATACATCATCAGGGGTTGGAACCATTGAAAGTGAAACTTGGGACATCGCCATCTGATGAGATCAGGGGTAGGGTACCCCTCTAAAATGGCATAAGGAGCCCCTAGATCACTTAAAAAACACATTCATGTTGGAGACAGAGCCTATAAACATAGGTATAGACACCAGAATTATGTTGATAGCTTTACCACAGGCAGAGCAATGGCTATTTTTGTACTTCGCAATTTTCATAGATCTTGATTATATATGTTATTTTAAACTGTGAAAAAAATATTGTTCCACTCCAAAGACTTTAGAAGACTTTTGATATATCGTCAAGGGTAGCACCCTGAACACATTCCAACAGGTTTCGTTTCTGTTGCAATTAGTGGTGGGTTTGGCGAGAATTTAGCTGGATTGACTGGACTATTTTCCCTTCCAACAGTCTGTTCTGTTTGTTCCTCGATCATCTTGTCTGGACTAGATCCTAATTGCTGTTGCAAGGATTGTGAAAGTTAGACACAAGAAACCCTGTATATAGAAACTGCACACTGGCCAACTTTCATCATCTTGCGTCCATTCTTTCATCTATTTCTGTGTCTTTTCACACAAGATTGTCAGATTCAAGCAAATTGTAGACTACATGCAGGGCTTTAGATTACCCTAATTTGGGCACACCCTCTATTCAGCGCTGCAAAATATTTTTAGGCAGGTAAACATGCCCAGAATAATGAAAACCCAAATTTGGGCAAAATAGGTACATGTAGGCTTTGACTCCAATATGATGTTCAATTGATGAGGAATCTCCATGAGCATAACTGAACATTGATTCTCGATGCAAGAGAAATATTTTTAATATTTCAGATGGCTATGATGATGTCATGATTTTTAATTATTTTTTTTATTATTTATTGATGGCGTAGCTTTTGCACTGTTATCTATGCCCATCAACATGTTCTTGTCCGCTGAATTTCTGCAGATCTATGAAGTCGGGCCTGACCAAACTTTGGTGAGAGCTTCCTGAATGTTGACAGATGAAATGATTAGATTTTCAGATGGCTATGATGATGTCATGATTTAAAAAAAAAAAAATTATTATTTATTGATGGCTTAGCTTCTGCACTGTTATCTATGCCCATCAACATGTTCTTGTCCGCTGAATATCTGCAGATCTATCAAGTCGGGCCTGACCAAACTTTGGTGAGAGCTTCCTGAATGTTGACTGATGAAATGATTAGATTTTAAGATGGCTATGATGATTTCATGATTTTTAATTTTTTTTATTTTATTATTTATTGATGGCTCAGCTTTTGCACTGTTATCTATGCCCATCAACATGTTCTTGTCCACTGAATATCTGCAGATCTATCAAGTCGGGCCTGACAAAACTCTGGTGAGAGCTTCCTGAATGTTGGCTGATGAAATGATTAGATTTTCAGATGGCTAGGATGATTTCATGATTTTTTTTATTATTTGCATGAAATGTGGCCAGTTTTTTTTTCTCTAATTAGAGGGGGGGCATATAGCGATTGCTTTGTCCGTCCGTCTGTCCGTCCGTCCGTCTGTCCATCCATCCGTCTGTCCGTCCGAATTTCTTGTCCGCACGATATCTCGGTTAATATTTGATGGACAGGATTGAAACTTGCATGAAATGTGGCCAGTGCCTCATAGTTGTGCATCGTAGAGTTTTTTCCGAGTTCCGGTATAATTTTCAAGAGTTATGGCCCTTTTTCTGAAATCTCTGTGAATGGGACTTGTCCGGGCTGGATCTTGGTTAATATTGTATGGACAAGTATGAAATTTGCATGATATGTGGTCAGTGCCCCACAGTTGTGCAGCGTTAAGTTACTTCCCTTTTCGCTTATATTTGCATGAGTTATGGCCCTTTGTTCCTGAAATCTCCGTGAATTGGGACTTGTCCGGGCTGGATCTTGGTTAATATTGTATGGACAATTATGAAATTTGCAGGGTATGTGGTCAGTGCCCTGTAGTTGTGCAGCGTGAAGTTTCTCCGCGTTTCGCTTATATTTTCAAGAGTTATGGCCCTTTGTTCATCAAGTCTTTGTGAATTGAGACTTGTCCGGGCTGGATCTCGGTTAATATTGTATGGACAAGTATGGAATTTGCAGGATATGTGGTCAATGCCCTGTAGTTGTGCAGCGTGAAGTTTCTCCACGTTTCGCATATATTTTCAAGAGTTATGGCTCTTTTGTTCTTGAAATCTTTGTGAGTTGGGACTTGTCCGGGCTGGATCTCGGTTAATGTTGTATGGACAAGTATGGAATTTGCATGATATGTGGTCAATACCCCATAGTTGTGCAGCATGAAGTTTCTCTGCTTTCGGTTATATTTTCAAGAGTTATGGCCCTTTGTTCATCAAACCTAAGTGAATGGGATATATTTATTTGTCCAGGCTGGATCTCGGTCCATAACCGATTTGAACTGGGAAAATGGCTATGAAATTGTTATTCTACATTCCAAAGCACACCACATAGGTCCTGTAGTATGAAATTACCCCCAAAAAGTGAATTGGGTGCAAAGTTCACGATCGCTTCATAATTTCACCACAATATACTCTCAAGGAATGTAGGTCTCATAACCAGGTCACATTTCTGGATTTTGCGAAAGCACCCGGGCGACCATCTTGCATCAAAGAATTGTATTATTACTTGGAATATGTATTATGCGAGGCATGCCGACAAAAGTGACTGAAACAGAATTTTTATAATTATCCTAATTAGGCCTTCACAGACCAATTCAGAACAGAACAATGGCGGGGCAGTGTCAGATTAAAGCGGAAAAGGGGGGGGGGTGGGGGCATACAATTGAGCAATCTCTGATTGCTTCCTTGCTGTGTTTTTTTTTTTATTCTTTATTGATGGCTTAGCTTTTGCTCTGTTATCTATGCCCATCGAGAACCCTAGGTTGCATGTTTCATTGTGAATTTTGAAGGTTCCCTGATACAAGAAAGCCTGGTCCATTCAAGATTCTCATTGAATGAAGGACAACATTTTTGAGATCTGGCGTGAGCCAGAGGCTCTTTAGAATGCTGTAGGGAAATGGACAAAAGTGCAAACCGACTCACGGCATAGCCTTACGCTGCATGAAAGTAGTTCCACAGAGATGAGTTTTGGGGATCCTTAGTGGTTGAAAGGCTTTTGTATGTCTATATTTAGTCACTAATAGTCACTTGGCATATATTTGATCCCTTATCTGCATTAAATATTACTCTGTTCATGGTTTTCCCACGAAATATGAGATTAATACGCTCTAAAGTATGGCAGACTGGTATCGTCACTTTATCAAAGCTTGGACTCTGCTGAGAAAATTATACAGTTTAGCTGGTTAGGTGTATATGTGAGAGATGCTCTACCATAGCAGCCAACCTGGCCACCATTGTCTCATTATCACCTTTGCAGGCCACTGTTTGCTTTTCTCACAAGAGCAAGCTGTAACATATGTTATAATCTTTTCCTATCATATGCTCCACCAGTCAACCTGTGGGATATCCAGAAAGTGTAGTACATGTATTGTCTTATCCTAACTTGTGACATAACCATCATCAACCTTGATGTCCAGCCCATCTCACTCATAACACTAAATCAATCTCTATTTACCCCTAGTGATCTCTCTTATTTACCCCTAGGTACATGTATGTTCTGTACAAACTGACCTTTATCCCCTGTGGGTATTTAGGCCTAGACTTCATTCCACTGGCCCCTTTTTCCATCGAATTCTCAACAGGTCAGTTTGCAGTTTCAACGCAACACCAACAATACCATGTTAAAGAAGGTATCATATTGCTTTCTTTATGCTGGTTAAGTTAACATGGTGGTCATGGTGTTCATTTGGAATCCCGAACTGACGTATTGGAGGAATTATGTGTCAAGATAAAGAGCAAAATTCAGCTATTTTGGTTGAGTCAAGGTTGGATGAGCACCTACTGTAGTGTCTAATTGCACGTAAATTAATTGGGTAACACATGGTTAGCGTAACGTGTGCAACTTCCATCATTATATGACTACCTTTCATTGTTCCCACAGATCAATTTCACATAAACTACGATAAAAGTAACTCCGAAAATGAAAGTCATTGTGATATAATATTCTATATTTCGGCTTCCATTTTCAGAGTTACTTTTATCCTAGGACTGCCTTTCTTTGGTATGTTCAACTTCATTATGTCGGTACCTTTTAAGAAGGGCCGTTCGCGCCATAAATCCAAACGTTTAATAAATTTAAACGTTTAACTTGCACCAATCAATCAGATGTCATGAATTGACATTTGGACGACCTTTCCTGTCCAACAACGTTTGCTGTTGTAACGTCCAATACTTTAGACGTTTCCTGTCAAAAGGCAAATGTTTCCAGTAGTAATATTCGAGACTTTTAAACGTTTCCGGTTTAAGGGAAATCGTTACCGGTTGTGATCGTCCAGGCAGATTTTTTTTATTGCTGCTGCATATGTTCTAACCTCAACATCTACACGTGTCCACTGGCAAAACGTTTCCGCTATGTAGTCTGTTTGAACCAATCAAAATAACCCTTACAAATATTCGCGCATATTGTATTCCTTATGCCCACCGTGCATCCTGTCCTTCGCAAATTGTCCCGGTGCCAAAGATATTCTCCAAACCTAATTTGTAAGAACGGTTTTCATTGGTTAAAATACACTACATACCGGAAACGTTTGCCAGAGGAGATTTGCACGTGTTGGTGTAGATGTTGGAATACACGCGGCCCAAATTAAAAATCTGATTGGACGATCACAACCGGAAACGTTATCCTTTTAACCGGAAACCCTTGAAAGACCGAATTTTTCTTTTGACAGGAAACGTCTGAAATCGCGAATTTACAACTGGAAACTTTTTAACAGGAAAATGTCAGTTCATAACATTTGATTGGTTGGTTCAAGTTTAAACGTTGAAACTTTTTAAAGCTTTGCAATTTTTAAACGTTTAAGAAGTTAAAACGTTTAATGGATGCGTTTATGGCGCGAACGGGCCTTCAGATACCTTGTCACAGGATGTAACTTGTGATTGCGTTTTAGCCACATATATTCGTGCCTGGTGCCACCTGTGCCTAACTTCAAATTAAATATATAATTGTGCGTTTATTTCATTACAAACTTATCCCCCAATAACCCAGCTACCAGATCTCATTAAAGCCCATAGGCTCTAGTTCTTTAATTTTGCTATTAAATCATTCTATTCTACATCATATGATTTATCCTAAAACTTTTGCATGAACCATATTTGTGTTCACACATTTAACTGGTACAACATAATGCTTCAATTTTTGTCACCAAACATGTTACTGTACCTTGGAAATTATTTAAAACGAGTGATTAGGAAAGCCCATTTTTAGCCTGACTCTGGGCAATTTTGAACCAGTTTGCATACCTGGAGCTTATGCACCGCCCCCCCCCCCCCAATAATGATAAGGGTGGGCCTGTGTCAATCAGTGTGTTTACCACTGATAAAGCTACACTTTCTTGCATGCTGTAATCCCAGCACACCACTCACGTGAAACCAAAGTCAAGTTATATACGGTATCCAGGGATTTTTTGCCGGTTCTGATCCCAAACTCCCAGTCCCTTTTCGTAATTCATTATTGAGAGTCCAATTTTTTTAAATGAATTTCGGCGCAAAGAGCCTGTGGTCAATCACAAAACAGAGATTTATTTACATGAAATTCAATACCCAGCTATGCAATCGGATCGATATTGAGGCTCCCATGCAGGAGCTTGTCGTTGCCATGTACGTACGTCCGTCCGTCCTAGCGTCCGTCCGTCAACATTTTCCGCTAAATATCTGCAGATCTATGAAGTCGGGCCTGACCAAACTTTGGTGAGAGCTTCCTGAATGTGTTGACAGATGAAATGATTAGATTTTCAGATGGCTATGATGATGTCATGATTTAAAAAAAATTATTATTTATTGATGGCTTAAGCCATCAATAAGAAATAATGATATGCCCCCTCTAACTAGAGGGGGGGCATATAGCGATCGCTATGTCCGTCCGTCTGTCCGCCCGAATTTCTTGTCCGCGCGATATCTCGGTTAATAATTGATGGACAGGATTGAAACTTGCATGGAATGTGGCCAGTGGCTCATAGTTGTGCAGCGTCGAGTTTTTTCCGAGTTCCGGTATCATTCTCAAGAGTTATGGCCCTTTTCTGAAATCTCTGTGAATGGGACTTGTCCGGGCTGGATCTTGGTTAATATTGTATGAACAAGTATGAAATTTGCATGACATGTGGTCAGTGCCCTACAGTTGTGCAGCGTAAGGTTTCTCCCCGTTCCGCCTATATTTTCAAGAGTTATGGCCCTTTGTTCCTGAAATCTCCATGAATTGGGACTTGTCCGGGCTGGATCTTGGTTAATATTGTATGGACAATTATGGAATTTGCAGGATATGTGGTGAGTGCCCTGTAGTTGTGCAGTGTGAAGTTTCTCCGCGTTTCGCGTATATTTCAAGAGTTATGGCCCTTTTGTTCTTGAAATCTTTGTGAATTGGGACTTATCAGGGCTGGATCTCAGTTAATATTGTATGGACAATTATGGAATTTGCATGATATGTGGTCAGTACCCCATAGGTGTGCAGCGTGAAGTTTCTCTGCTTTCGGTTATATTTTCAAGAGTTATGGCCTTTTGTTCATCAAACCTAAATGAATGGGATATATTTATTTGTCCAAAGCACATTCCAAAGTAGATCACATAGGTCCTGAAATTGCCCCAAAAAGAGTGAATTGGATGCAAAATTCAAAGTTCACGATCGCTTCATAATTTCACCACAATATACTCCTAAGGAATGTAGGTCTCATAACCAGGTCACATTTTTGAATTTGGCGAAAGTCCCGGGTGGAATATGTACATGTATTATGCGAGGCATGCCGAAAAAAGTGACTGAAACAGAATTTTTATAATTAGCTAAATTAGGCCTCCACAGACCAATACAAAACAGAACAATGGTGGAGCAGTGTCGGATTAAAGCGGAAGGGGGGCATACAATTGAGCAATCTCTGATTGCTTCCTTGCTGTGTTTTTTTTTAAAATCTTAGCTTCTGCACTGTTATCTATGCCCATCAACATGTTGTTGTCCGCTGAATATCTGCAGATCTATCAAGTCGGGCCTGACCAAACTTTGGTGAGAGCTTCCTGAATGTTGACAGATGAAATGATTAGATTTTCAGGTGGCTATGATAATTTCATGATTTGTAATTTTTTTTAATTTTTTAATTTATTGATGGCTTAGCTTTTGCACTGTTATCCATGCCCATCGGCAACCCTTGGTTGCATGTTTCATTGTGAATATTGAAGGTTCCCTGATACAAGAAAGCCTGGTCCATTCATGATTCTCATTGAATGAAGGACAACATTTTTCTTAAATTTTGCTATTAAATCATTCTATTCTACATCATATGATTTATTCTAAAACTTTTGCATGAACCATATTTGTGTCCACACATTTAATTGGTACAACATAATGCTTCAATTTTTGTCACCAAACATGTTACTGTACCTTGGAAATTATGTAAAACGAGTGATTAGGAGAGCCCATTTTTAGCCTGACTGTGTGCAATTTTGAATCAGTTTGCATACCTGGAGCTTATGCCCCCCCCCCCCCCAAAAAAAATAATGATAAGGGTGGGCCTGTGTCAATAAGTGTGTTTACTTGTTATCACACTTGTGCAATGCATAAATTGCCACTGATAAAGCTACACTTCCTTGCATGCTGTAATCCCAGCACACCACTCACGTGAAACCGAAGTCTGTTATATACGGTATCCAGGGATTTTTTGCAGGTTCCAATCCGAAACTCCCAGTTCCTTTTCGTAATTCATTATTGAGGGTCCAATTTTTTTAAGTGAATTTCGGCGCAAAGAGCCTGTGATCAATCACAAAACAGAGGTTTATTAACATGAAATTCAATACCCAGCTATGCAATCAGATCGATATTGAGGCTTCCAGAAGCTTTTTCTAGGAGTATTTCCTTCAGAAATCCTTTCAAATTGAACAACAACACTTTCGTTTTTTGTTTCATTTGAGTTTTGGGTGCCCATATGTTTTCCAAAACTAAACTGGCTCTAGATGCAGCCCTGATCCTACTTGACTAAAAAAAAAACAGGCTGAGGGGTCCGCGCACCTTTTAGGTGCTTGCCTGCAATTCATGTTCTAGTAATATTTCCTTCAGAAATCCTTTCAAATTGAACAACAACAGCACTTTCCTTTTTTGTTTCATTTGAGTTTTGGGCACCCATATGTTTTCTGAAACTAAATTGACTCTAGATGCAGCTCTAATCCTACTTGACTAAAAAAACAGGCTGAGGGGTCCACGCACCTTTTAGGTGCTTGCCTGCAATTCATGTTTTTATTTTACTCTCTAATTTTGGTGCATCCTAATTTGGGCACAACATTTAATGTTGCATCAAGGGGGTAAACTAATACCCTGGCATGATGAAGTAAAGTCTGGCTAGGGGTTGAGGAATATATATTAAAAGCAATGTTGCTTTAGTTCAATTAATCTTTAATTCCTTTAGATCTGACTCCTTTGTTTTTACCCCTCAGCCCAAAAGGGCTAAGGAGTATTGCTATCATAATGTACGTCCGTCCTCTAGCGGTCCATCCATCCGATAATGTTATGTCATTGCCATACTTTAAATGGTATAATGTCACCACAATGTAGCTGTGCTTTTTGTAGCTTTTGGGTCTGTGATTGTTTTCTTTTGTTTTTGGAAAATGTTTTTGTAAAATGGATTATATTCTCAACATATGGCTACTCTTGAATCTTGCATGGTATATACTGATACTGGCTGTGTTCACTTTTGGGAAATCGTAGATTTCAATACAGTGGCCTTTTAATGTTTCGGTAAGAAGTGTATGATACCCAGGGGAACATGAACATTTTGGCTGAGGAGTTCTGTCCCTTAGTTGCCTTGCCTTCAATTTTCCTTTAATTTTAGGCCAGAGAACGAGATACCACCGTAGGAGAGAAACGGTTGGGAATAGAAATGGCTGAAAGTCTCAAGAGGATTATCTCCCCATACTTTCTACGACGGACAAAAGCTGAAGTTACAGAGAAATCTGAAAACAAAGAAAATCAAGACCCAAACACAGAAAATTCAGAATCCAAAGAAGATTCGTTTAGGTGAGACTTTATGTATATATATATTTTTTTTAGAGGAAGAGGTGAACATGATGTTATGCAAACACAACAGATTGCTTTCTTGGTTTTCTTCTTGATGCCTTTATCAGATTTTGTTTACTGGATGTCCAGTCTCTTGTTTTCTCAAAATATGCTAGAGCTTTTGATAACTCTGCTGGATTTTGTATAACGCGAATGATCACTCTCCTGGATATCATATAGCAAGAGGGATCACTCTCCTGGATTTCATATAGCAAGAGGGATCACTCTCCTGGATTTCATTTAGCAAGAGGGATCACTCTCCTGGATTTCATTTAGCAAGCGGAGAGATCACTTTCCTGGATTTAATTTAGCAAGGTGAGGAATCACTCTTGGATTTCATTTAGCAAGCTAGCTGAAGGATCAGTCTCTTGGATTCCGCACAGCGAGAGGGATCACTCTCCAGGATTTCATATAGCGAGAGGGATCACTCCCTTGGATTTCGTACAGCAAGAGGGATCACTCTCCTGGATTTCATATAGCAAGAGGGATCACTCTTGGATTTCATTTAGCAAGCTGAGGGATCACTCTCTTACATTTCATACAGCTGGAGGGATCGCTCCTGGATTTCATAAACCGAGAGGGATCACTCCCTTGGTTTTCATATAACAAGAGGGATCACTCTCTTGGATTTAGTACAGTGAGAGGGATCACTCTCCTGGATTTCATATAGCGAGAGGGATCACTCTTGGATTTCATTTAGGAAACTGAAGGATCACCTTGTTGGATTTCATACAGCGAGAGGGATCACTTTCCTGGATTTCATATAGCGAGAGGGATCACTCTCTTGGATTTCATATAGCGAGAGGGATCACTCCTGGGTTTTGTATAGCGAGAGGGATCACTCTTGAATTTCGTACAGCGATAGAGATCACTCTCCTGGATTTCATACAGGGAGAGAGATCACTCTCTTTTTTCTATATCAATAGATTTTGATCACTCTTCTGGATTTCGTATAGTAAGAGGGATCACTCAGTATCACTCTCCATTACATTTCCTGGGAGAGTGAACAATAAATAAATCTCATAGAGAAAAAGTTACGAGACTGAAAAATGAAAGTCTATAGACGGTGCCTGCGAATGGCCTGGCGGTGCCTGCGAAGCTAGTAATTTATTTTATTCAGTCTAAGAATGTCGAGTGCAACATTACTGTGTTAGGATTAGATCCATCACCAAAATGTCCAAATTTTATTTTGTATAAAAGGTAAACTGTTTGAATATATTACCCAATAAATGATACAGGCTATATCTCCATGTTTGAAAAAATTTAAAATTGTCTGGTACTTCAGCTGTTTATAAATTTATACACTAAACTTGTCACAGATTTGCTCACTTTCAGTTTCTTTTAATCTCCTGATTTGAAAATAGAGGTATGTTGGTGCACTTAAGGTGTCTCTTGGAAATATGATCAATTAAAACTGAATTGGTTTCAATAATGGATGATTATTAAAGTGAACGTAAAGGCTGAGGCAACATGCACTCTGTGGGAAAGAACTACAATGAAAGTATCAAACAGCAGCAACAAATATTTTTGGGGATTTTTTTGCACCGAGTAGGAACGAAATTATCTCTGTTGTTTTATTGTTCCCCGGCAGCAGCCATGTTGGCTATCTCACCTCAGAGCAGTGACGTCTTATCACCTTGGGAGCTCTCTACTTTGTGGAGTTAGAAAGCGCAGTAAGCATGTAAACATGTTATCGAAGACCCAGATTTCGACACTTCGTATAATATGCCTATCTCGCAGTGTCTCTGTCCCGCCAAACGGTAATAAAATTATTTTTACCTCACTTAAAAGTTTAGAACTTCCACACTCTGACGTTTCTGAATCGATGTTGTTGATCTCGGTGTCTTTGATCTACGATGCAACAATTCTGTTGGGATTGCATCTTCTTTAAAGTTTAATTTCCTTCGCCTCCTGCCTCTCCTGCTGGGCGTCAACATCAGCCTTCCGTAGAGGTCAGGTTGGAAACATTCGGCTTTAAAATAGACCGAAAACAGCACAGATTTCTCGGTTGGAGTACAGTCTAGTCTGCCGATGTTGTGCAGCCACTGCTTGAGTCCCGGCTTCCCTAACGGGAATCTGTGTAATGATAACTTATCCGACTGTAGCGGTAGCAGAGGAGAACCCGAGACGGATGTATTTTGCTTGCCATCACTGCGCCCTGACAAGTTTCAGCTCGGTAAACACTTGCTGGAGACACGCAACACAGTCAAAACACGCTTGAAACAACCGAGCCCCCCACCTCCGCCATTACAATTCGTGTTACAGTAAAGCCACAACAAAGTGATACTACGTCACAGGAAAATATCACGTGCTACAAGGAAGCGTTTTCATTGGCGCAAGGCTACTAAATAGATGAACATGGCCGACTCCAGTTGATTGTTGCACCAGTCAATTATTCCGGTGTTTGGAATTATTTTTTCGGAAGAGAAAAAAATCACAAAAAATATTTGTTGCTGCCAACTGATACTTTTAATATAGTTCTTCCACATCGCGTGTATGTTGTCACAGCCTTTACGTTCACTTTAAATAAATGATGCTTTCTTTGTCACCATTGACAGTCTTGTAATTTAATTCCCTGAACAGAATGCCGTCTCTAACGAGGAAGAATGACTTGATCATTTGGTTGTTTTTGACGTCCACTCAGCAGAAGATATATGAAGATTTCATCTCCTTGGATGATGTGAAGGAGGTTTGTAATCAGTTATCTTAGGTTTAGACAGTTTGCTGTTCTTTTTGACTTAGTCATGATGTCTTAGAACATTGTATGGTGTTGGGCACAAGAAATGTAACTCCAGACAGTATCCCCATTAGAAAAATATCACTTGGTGTATTCTACAATTTGAACACACTGATATATAACACCTCTTTACTGGTGCTGGGGAGGGTTCTCCCTGCAGTCAGTTCTTTCAAATACTGAATACAGTTAACTTAGGTGCATATTGGAGTGTGCTGAAAGCAATACATCCAGGGACAGTTTCAATGGACAGCAAGAGTTATCACCCTTGTTTAACGAAATCAACAGGATACCTCCAGTACTGAAAGTGGGCATTTTGGGCTCTAGATTCATTCATTCAAGCCATCTGAACCAGTCCAGAAGAATAAAAGGGTAAACACATAAAGAATTATTTTGAAACGTCCGAAGAGCCTGGGCTTACAAAAATTTATTTTTGCATTTTTTGCTGCTGCCTAAAGTAAAAACATTACAGAGTGAGCTAAAGTTACTTAAAATATGCATTGCACCGTGGCTGATTTCCAAGCTGTCCAACAATGTATCCACTGGCATCAAGTGATGCCTAATGAATTTTAAAAAAAATATCAGTCTAGTTTTAACAGGAGGTAGTTGATTCTGCTTGTATTCCTCATTTAACCAATTTGGTAGGCGTTGGAATTTCAATCCCATAATTTGTGGAATTTCAATCCCATAAATTTGATGCTGTAAGGAAGTCATAAGCTGCAATTTTATTGGAGAAAGCATTTCTCGCTTTTTGAATTCCCTGCATTTCCCACAAGCCAGAATTGCTACAAAGGAGTCGAGTCACGACAACATGGGCTTTGCGGATTGAAAGTGGGGAGCAAAATACGGCAGGATTTTGTTGAGATTTTACCAGTCCATATTCTTTCACAGGACATATCCTTGGCACCTTTGATAAAAAAAAATGTCGATAATATTTAATACACTGAAAGCAAGTCTTGTGATGAGGTTATCCATTCAGGTTAAGACTGTTCTAACTAGATTTTCTCCCAGACTATGCGATAACATATGTATTTAATGTTGAAAAATGTCAAACTTCAGAAGAAAAAAAGAGAACCACAGACAATGAATAAAATCCAGACAAATTATTCTAATCCGGTTCCTTGTCTATTTGGCTGAAATTTATTTTCTGATTATTTGTATACGTATATACACATCAGTGTCTCGCCAAAACAGAAACTAATTGGCGATAAAATGTCAAACTTTTACAATTCTCCCACTCTTGGTGTCAAGGGCATCGTTGGGGGTCATTGGGTGTGAACGACCACCTCTCTGTGCCCAACCGTATATGTTATTTTTCTATGTTGGACAGCATATCTCTGTGTACTCTATATAATAGATAAGCATAGGAAACGACCCCCTCCTAGCAATGCCCATTAGTGTCACATTGTATGGAGCTGCTATGAAAGTGATTACTTAAAGATGTAATCAGCCTCAAAATTGTTGAGATTTTTCAACTCTCCACTGCGCTGTTTTCAGCCTCAAAGCATGCTAAGGCATCATAGGGGTGATATTCGACAACACTGAGGTCAACATACACAGTAAAAGCAAGAATATTATTAAGAGAATTTGAAAATTTCCCTCCACTTCGACGAACTGAAGTCTCGCCATAGCATGCTCAACTACAACATATGAAATAGCCATGACGTTAGTTATATGACACTCCACATTATGACATCGCGAACAAACAGTGAGGATGCCCACTTTAAATTTTGACTTTGCAATGTTGACAACCAAGCCATACAGTGTGTTCTGCCATGGCCATCGAAACAATGTGATTTTTAGTTTTGATGATCATTTTCTCCCATTTACTCATGCATGCTAGAGACAAGTTGAGATTGATTTGGGCAAATATACTTCATTCTATACCTATTGTAACATATGTCACTCTGACAGAGTTTCTGAAAACTGGATGGCAGTCTAGATCTTTAAATCAACCCAATAAACCCATGTAAGATGAATTATATCCTGTTTTCTCAGCTGTTGATGACCCATAAGTCCCCGCTGGTGGCCCTGACAGTGCTGAAGAAGCTGTGTGATCACCCCAGACTGATGTCCACGAGGGCCTGTTCTCAGCTAGGGCTGGTGGCCGATGACCAGTAAGTCCATACTACCTGCCACCGAAGACAAGCGGAGCACTCATATGGACAGTCACTCTATTCTCGATTACAGTATTGAAATTTCTGGAGAAAACATACCTGTCAATGAGTCTAGCTCCCTCAGGAATGTGTTAGACTATATGTTTTATTCTCCACAGATGGGCATTAGGGGCATTATATTTTTGCTTTATCCCGTGTTCGTTATTCTGTTATGCTTAACTCTATGTGTCTGGATGATATCTGGAGTTACGATTCACATTTTTTTGTCTATGTAAATCCGAAGAAGCCTATTGATTCAAGGCTCAATTGACAAGGTCACAGCCCCCCAAAACTGAATCCAGCCTTGCCCTGAATACATCTTGAGTTATGCTCCATTGATATTCAAGAAATTCAGAGATATCTTGTCACATGCTACCAGGCTACTGATTCAAGGGGTAAAATGGTCAGTCACAGAGTAATGATGCAAAATAGCTTTGTGAAACAACAACACATGGTATGATCACAAAAAGATCTGAGATTTTCTTTCTTCCTCCTTCACACTCTTGATACAAGTTTACCATTATTTTGACCCATTTATCTTATTAATATTGATAGACATGTATTAAGATTGTTGAAATTGAGATATATCGAAGCAAATGGGTAACGTCTTAATTACCTGACTTACAGAGGAAATACTTTTCCCGTGGGTGTACATTTGACCAATAATAACCCAAAAATGGCTCAGTTGCACATTATTGAGAGAACAAAGAAGAGTCTGCCTGTGCACTGACCCTTGACCTTTGGTTAGTATAATTTCACTTTGCCCTATCTTTTAACCCAGGATAATATTTTGAACTGTTGATAGCTGGCATATTTTCATGTGATATTTCCCAAATTATACATTACTCTAATCATAATGACACTTCCTTTGAATACTGGGAAAATATAGTGCATATGAAGAAAATTATGTCCGATATCAAATTATTGTTTTGGGTTAGAAGATTTGGCAGAGTGAAATTATATTATCCAGTGGCTGATCAGCTAAAGTCATGGATCAGTGCACATATAGGCTCTACTTTGTCCAGGTTTGTCGAGGATTAATGAGGAAATGGTGTATTGAGGATCATCGGATGTCATTATGCCCCCTCTCTAACTAGAGGGGGGGCATATAGCGATCGCTTTGTCCGTCCGTCTGTCCGTCCGAATTTCTTGTCCGGGCAATATCTCGGTTAATATTTGATGGACAGGATCGAAACTTGCATGGAATGTGGCCAGTGGCTCGTAGTTGTGCAGCGTGGAGTTTTTTCCGAGTTCCGGTATAATTTTCAAGAGTTATGGCCCTTTTTCTGAAATCTCTGTGAATGGGACTTGTCTGGGCTGGATCTTGGTTAATATTGTATGGACAAGTATGAAATTTGCATGATATGTGGTCAATGACCCACAGTTGTGCAGCGTAAAGTTTCTCCACGTTTCGCTTATATTTTCAAGAGTTATGGCCCTTTGTTCCTGAATTCTCCGTGAATTGGGACTTGTCCGGGCTGGATCTCGGTTAATATTGTATGGACAATTATGAAATTTGCAGGATGTGTGGTCAGTGCCCTGTAGTTGTGCAGCGTGAGTTTTCTCCGCGTTTCACATATATTTTCAAGAGTTATGGCCCTTTTTTCTTCAAATCTTTGTGAATTGGAACTTGTCCGGGCTGGATCTCGGTAAATATTGTATGAACAATTATGAAATTTGCAGGATATGTGTGATCAGTGCCCTGTAGTTGTGCAGCGTGAAGTTTCTCCGCGTTTCGCATATATTTTCAAGAGTTATGGCCCTTTTTTCTTCAAATCTTTGTGAATTGGAACTTGTCCGGGCTGGATCTCGGTGAATTTTGTATGAACAATTATGAAATTTGCAGGATATGTGATCAGTGCCCTGTAGTTGTGCAGCGTGAAGTTTCTCCACATTTCGCCTATATTTTCAAGAGTTATGGCCCTTTTTTCTTCAAATCTTTGTGAATTGGGATTTGTAGGGCTGGATCTCGGTTAATATTGTATGAACAAGTATGAAATACGCATGATATGTGGTCAGTGACCCATAGGTGTGTAGCGTGAAGTTTCTCTGTTTTCGGTTATATTATCAAGAGTTATGGCCCTTTGTTTAAACCTAAGTGAATGGGATATATTTATTTGTCCAAGCTGGATCTCAGTCCATAACTGATTTGAACCAGGAAAATGGCTATATTATATGTTATTCTACATTCCAAAGCAGACATCATAGGTCCTGAAGTATGAAATTGCCCCAAAAACAGTGAATTGGGTACAAAATTCACTGATCGCTTCATAATTTCACCACAATATACTCCCAAGGAATGTAGGTCTCATAACCAGGTCACATTTTCGGATTTGGCGAAAGCCCTGGCGACCATCTTGCATCGAAGCATCGTATTATCACTTGTTGCTTGATATTTGGAATATGTATTATGTGAGACATGGCAAAAAAGTGACTGAAACAGAATTTTTATAATTATCCAAATTAGGCCTCCACCAACCAATAAAGAACAGAACAATGGCGGGGCAGTGTCGGATTAAAGTGGAAGGGGGGGCATACAATTGAGCAATCTCTGATTGCTTCCTTCCTGGGTTGTTATAGGTTAGATGAAGAAGACTTGGAGTCAGAGCGGGGTCTACAGTCTGCGGCCAATCGGATTCAATATGTTCCCGATGAAATTCTCATCAGTGAATCCGGCAAGATGATGGTACTGGCAGAATTACTGGACAATCTGAAGGATGAGGGACATCGATGTCTGGTGTTCTCCCAGTCCACTAAAATGTTGAATATCATCCAGAAAGTCATCACTAATAGGGTAAAGTTAGGCCATTTATTGATTGTAGGGTGTAAATACATCAACTCCCGCACAGGACTGGGCCATCCCGCACAGGTATTTGTGCCTAACCCAGAAAGTGTCCTCTTAAAATTGATTGGATGTAAATGTTACCCACTTTCTAATGGCATTAGTATATATAAGAAATATAATTATATTCCTACATTGTGAAACACTCTGCCACAATATACTGGCACGGGGGAGAATCGAACTCTCGATTTAGGGGATACCATCCCACTGCTTTACCGACTAAGCTACCGAGTCCAGTCGGGAACAGCTCGCTAATTCAGTCTAGCTCGAGCAAGCACAGTAGCTCAGTCGGTAGAGCAGTGGGAGGGTATCCCCTAAGTAGGAGTTCAATTCTCACTGAGCCAGTATTTTCTGCCAGGATGTTTCACAGTGTAGGAATATAATTGTATTACCATTCATCCATGAAGGTGACTGCAAATATGTAAGAAAATCATCCTAAAATACTTGGATTATTCCTTATTACCTCAGACACAATATGACAGTTTCTGTATCACGATTATTACGGCCCATCTTTGAGATAAAGATTGACCGTCATTACATGTTTCTCTTCATCAGATGATTACTTGATTTTTTATTTTTTTTCATTTTTTTTCATTTCCATGACAGGGTCACAAAGTTGTGCGATTGGATGGTAGTATCAGGGAGGTGTCCGAAAGAGAACAAAGAATCACCAAATTCCAGAATGACCAGAGATTTTCAGTGTTTCTACTAACCACCCAAGTGAGAGAGCCAGTCTCATTGTTAAATCCTTGAATAATGCAATCGTTCTCTTAAAATTCAATTGTCCCTAATTTTGTGTACAAAATTCAATCGATCAATTTGATAAAGGACCCGTGTGTGGTTGAGGACTCCAGAACCAAAACCGTGTTCAGGCAACAACAAACTATTGGCACAGTCAATATTTTGAGGTTAAGTTTATCATGGTTCTTGATTGGTTCCATGTTTATGGAGAGAAAAGTGTGCTGTTTTCACCCAAAAATATACAATTTAGCTAACATCGATAAGGTTAACTCAGAGAAAAAATTAGGAAAAGTGTTCCTAAGTAAAAAATACTAGTATTCCTGGCCACAGATTTCTAAGTAATTGGTGTTACACTTCACAAATACTAATAAATTTGTCAGCTCATAGGAACAATTATACTCATAAAAAACTTTGGGCAGTGTTACAGCATACATTTCTTGACCTCAGTGCCCCAGTGATTTGGCAGAGGATGAAATATCAGCAGCCATTAAATTTTTTTCCAAGGTTTATTTCAAAATTCAAGAAATAAACTGTTAGGTCTTCGACTGAAATGTTCCCATTCTAAATCTAAGATAAAGTATGATGAAAAATATATCATTTGCCAAAATTTGTATTTGAACTGTTGGGGTTTTCTGATATTTGTAAAGAATCTAACAATGAAGTGTCGTGTGCTTAAAACTGCGTCACGACAACTTATTCATTAAATCTGCATTCTGTTGAATTCTGAAAATTTTAAAAATAGATATTTTGTAAGAAAAATCTATCCTGTTCGAATTTTTGCTCTCTTTGCATGTTACTGGTTTCATTTATATTTACCAGGTGGGTGGTGTAGGCCTCACATTAACAGCGGCAGACAGAGTAGTTATTTGTAAGTACTGCAGCTATGGATTATGATTAAACAGGGAGGCTCGTTGGCCGAGTGGTTTAGATCGCTGGCGATCAGATCCCTTACTCTGGGGGTCGCTGGTTCGAATCCTGCATGGGACTCGACTAGTTATCAGCACTAGAATCTGTGCTATACTAAGATAGTGTGATCCCAAAATAACAAGTGCATTTGCATGCAAATCTCTATATACTTATAATAATACTCTAGTTTGGCTTTTGGAAGAGCTATAGTTGTTGCTGTATAAAAAAACAACTTTGTGTTCCGTCTTCTTCATGAGGTGGTCGGTAAATTATACACTGAAATAGCTGAAATAAATTGAAGTAAACCTAGGAATATCAAGTCAAATTGGCATTAGGAAGTATATTAATTTCCGAAAAACACAAAATACGACGACTTTTAAACCACTCTTTGCCGAACCAAGCAGCCCCACAATGACCGCATTCAGTGAAAATAATCTGATTAAACATCAGTAAATTACGAAGTTTGGAATGTACAATGTAGTAGTGACTCGTCTTACACTCCTTTATTTCCTATATCTTAATAAGAAAATTTTTATATTTCTCCTATATTTTGTCAAATTTCCTTCTATATTTTTACTGTGAGCCACTTGTATACTCTGGTAGCTGGAAGAAAAATGGACCAGATTCTGGGTGTTTCCAGCAGTCGGTATTCCCAAGTTTCGTGGAATTATTTAATCTGCTATATTTGCTTGTAGTTGATCCTAGTTGGAACCCAGCCACAGATGCGCAGGCCGTGGATCGAGTATTCCGGATAGGCCAAGATAAGAATGTTGTGATATACCGATTAATCACCTGTGGCACAGTGGAGGAGAAAATCTACAGACGACAAATTTTCAAAGACTCCATTACACGGCAAACGACGGGCTCGGCTAAAAATCCGTACAGGTATGGGCATTACATACCATCTGGTAAAAACAAGATCTGATTAGAGATTGCACATTGCACACAGAGAGAAAATCTCAAAAATTATTTCCATATCATTAGTGAAAGGGTAGGTAGAGAAGTTTCACCTGTGATTCAGCACATCAACCCAGCATAAGTAAGTGCTAATGTTCACACCAGCACAGTAAATATTATCTTGACCTTTTTTGGTGATTTGAATGAGTTCTCGAGTTGACTACACAATCTCTTATATTTTGTGTCACTCAGGGACGTAACCAGAGATTTTTTGGGGACACCGGTCGTATTGATGTTGTTGCACGTAAATTTGATGTTGCTGTTGCACACAAACCTCAGAATCTCTGATGTCATTTACTTACATCAGGTTTGGAAATAACGGTTTGTGATCGTTATTACCGATCAAAATTGTCCGACAAAAAAAAATTAGAATAATACGTCCTTGTGTATGCGTCAGTCAGAAAACTGTGTGAAACAAGTCCCGTAAATTCTGTCGGCGATAATACAACTCGGCATTCCGTCTATGAAGTTTGTTAGGTCTGCAAAATTACAATTTCGGTGCTTTAATCGGTTCCAGGGTGTATATTTTTCTGTTCTCCCGTAATCCTGTTCTCTCAAACATGTCGTCATTGTTGCTACCTATATAGGGCATTCCTCACACATCAGTCCGTCATTTTTTAAAATTGCACGGGTGCTAAAAATCGCACTTCTCAGAACTGCGAGAAGTGCTAATCACACTCCTTAAAATAACACTCGTTGAATACATGAGGAGGGTAGTTCACACCATACTATTTGCAGTCTAAAATTACCTCGTAAATAGGAAAACTGAACAATATTTATATTAAATTTCCGATTTTATATGAATTGTATAACACTGTAATGTTGAATGACAATAAAGAAAATTGTAACCTCTGTATGTCTTGTTTTCCTTCGTTTAGTAATTTTATGAACCAGAAATATTAGGCTTGCAATGCGAGTTGAGCAAGACATTCAAATGTAATGTTTGAATCTGATCTTAAAATAATATAAATCAGCCGAGTGTCAATTGTGAACTTCTCCTTTGGTTGCCGGCTATTGACTTGAGGAACATCGTTTAATTATTGATGCCAGCCTAGTTACAATATATTTGGTTATGTAGCTTGACACTTGTCAATTACTATCAGTTTAATCCGTCAATCTGCCGTAATGCTGTCCACGTGTTTCGCGCATAGTGTGCACCAAACTTCGACCACCATTTCGCGGCCCGAGTCATGTTCGGTTCTATATCCTATGCAGTCACCAATATTTCAACGAATAAATGTCGCGAGTTGAATGCTCGCACCTGCCATAATGCATGTACGGCAACAGTTTCTAAACTTCTTCGATTTTTGCTCTCGAGTCTGCAAACATGTGCGCTTAACTGTTGCTATACAGAACATTAAATATGATTGGTCTGTTACATTTCCTGCTGTAGCCTGCCAATCAGATAGACTGTTACGTTGAGCAAGAAATGGAGCACTGCGCTACATGTCTTGTGCAGTCGTCCAAACTGAGTTGATGTGTTACCAAGTGTCCAAATCGTGCCGATTTTGTTTCAGTTCATATCTGAATCGAGGAGTGTGGTTATTCGCGCTCCTCTGGCCGCTTTTACAGGTGCTGAGGGGCGCTGGCGCGATCGCGCTCCTTAGAAATGACAGACTGCACATCGGTTGTTCTCAAGTTTTTGATTGCTGTAGGTAGACCAGGCGAAAACCACCATAGCACAGCGATCATTGCCTACTAGAGGGCTGTCATCGCAATGTCATTTAAAGTATGTAATGCATTATGCTTTGCCACCAACGCCTGTTCGACGATGTGTATTGGACTCAGAAGTTACAATAGCGGTTATTTCTAAGTTGAAAAGATATTAACAAAAGTAATTTTTTTAATTTCTACACAGTACTAAAGAATTAATTTATGGCTTTTTTTTTTTTCATTTGGGCGCGATAACTTTCCTGGATACGTCTATCTCGTTATGGTTGTTTTGAATTAGCACGTCACTGTCTGAAGCCTGTGGTTTTCGCTTTGACAGCCGATGCTGATTTCAGCCTGACATCAACGGTAATCTGGCCAGTGAGGAAATTCAAACTAGCCAAAACTCAAACCTCTCAGCAGATTGGCGTGATGAGATGAGCGCGCTTACTATTTGGTTCGGTTTAGTGGAATCCTCGCAAGCTATTCATATCCAGAACTGCACCCGTGGGATTCCCTGGTGTGAAAAAAAATAGGACCCCACTAGTGGGGTCCCGGGTGTTGAATGAAAAAGGAACCAAAACATTGTGATATGACTGAAATAGTGTTGAAAGCGACATTAAATCATATTCACTCACTCACTCTGTGTTGCCATCAATTCCCGATCCCTCCGCATAAGTAAGGGCTAATTGTCTCATCACACCAGGGAATTAGAGAAAAGATAATTGTGAGGAAAATGGGTATATGGTTGATCTGTTTTGTCATGAATTCCCCATCCCCAGCATAATTTTATTATCACACCAGCACAGTACAAATACCAGGGCATGAGAGAAAAGATTATTGTAAGGGAAATGGGTATATGGCTGATCTGTGTTGCCATCAATTCCCCATCCCCCAGCATAAGTAAGTGCTAATTTTATTATCACACCAGCACAGTACAAATACCAGGGAATTAGAGAAAAGATAATTGTGGGGGAAATGTGTATATGGTTGATCTGTGTTGCCATGAATTCCCCATCTCCCAGCATAAGTAAGTGCTAATTTTATTATCACACCAGCACAGTACAAATACCAGGGCATGAGAGAAAAGATTATTGCCAGGGAAATGGGTATATGGCTGATCTGTGTTGCCATCAATTTCCCATCCCCCAACACAAGTAAGTGCTAATTTTATTATCACACCAGCACAGTACAAATACCAGGGCATGAGAGAAAAGATTATTGCCAGGGAAATGGGTACATGGTTGATCTGTGTTGCCATTAATTCCCCATCTCCCAGCATAAGTAAGTGCTAATTGTATCATCACACGACCACAGTACAAATACCAGGGCATGAGAGAAAAGATTATTGTGAGGGAAATGGGTATATGACTGATCTGTGTTGCCATCAATTGGCCATCCCCAAGCATAAGTAAGTGCTAATTTTATTATCACACCAGCACAGTACAAATACCAGGGCATGTGAGAAAAGATAATTGTATGAGAAATGGATACATGGTTGATATATGTTGTCATGAATTGCCCATCCCCCAGCATAAGTAAGTGCTAGTTTTATTATCACACCAGCACAGTACAAATACCAGAGCATGAGGGAAAAGGTTATTGTGAGGGAAATGGGTATATGGGTGATCTATGTTGCCATCAATTGCCCATCCCCTAGCATAAGTAAGTGTTAATTTTATTATCACACCAGCACAGTACAAATACCAGGGCATGAGATAATAGATTATTGTGAGGGAAATGGGTATATGGGTGATCTGTGTTGCCATCAATTGCCCATCCCCCAGCATAAGTAAGTGCTAATTTTATTATCACACCAGCACAGTACAAATACCAGGACATGGGAGAAAAGATTATTGCGAGGGAAATGGGTATATGGTTGATCTGTCTTGTCATCAATTCCCCATCCCCCAGCATAAGTAAGTGCTAATTTTATTATCACACCAGCACAGTACAAATACCAGGGCATGAGAGAAAAGATTATTGCGAGGGAAATGGGTACATGATTGATCTGTGTTGCCATCAATTCCCCATCCCCCAGCATAAGTAAGTGCTAATTGTTTCATCACACGAGCACAGTACATACCAGGGCATGAGAGAAAAGATAGTTGTGGGTGAAATGGATACACGGTTGATCTGTGTTACCATTAATTCCCCATCCCCCAGCATAAGTAAGTGCTAATTTTATTATCACACCAGCACAGTACAAATACCAGGGCATGAGAGAAAAGATTATTGCCAGGGAAATGGGTATATGGCTGATCTGTGTTGGCATCAATTTCCCATCCCCCAACACAAGCAAGTGCTAATTGTATCATCACACCAGCACAGTAAAAATACTAGGAAATGAGAGAAAAGATTATTGCGAGCGAAATGGGTACATATTTGATCTGTGTTGCCATGAATTCCCCATCCCCCAGCATAAGCAAGTGCTAATTTTATTATCACACCAGCACAGTACAAATACCATGGCATGAGAGAAAAGATAATTGTGAGAGAAATGGGTATATGGCTGATATGTGTTGCCATCAACCAACCCATCCTCCAGCACAAGCAAGTGCTAATTTTATTATCACACCAGCACAGTACAAATACCAGGAAGTGAGAGAAAAGATTATTGCGATTGAGATGGGTACATAGTTGGTCTATGTTGCCATGAATTCCCCATCCCCCAGCATAAGCAAGTGCTAATTTTATTATCACACCAGCACAGTACAAATACCAGGGCATGAGAGAAAAGATTATTGCGAGGGAAATGGGTATATGGTTGATCTGTGCTACCAATAATTCCCCATCCCCCAGCATAAGTAAGTGCTAATTTTATTATCACACCAGCACAGTACAAATACCAGGACATGAGAGAAAAGATTATTGTGAGGGAAATGGATATATGGGTGATCTGTGTTGCCATTAATTCCCCATCCCCCAGCATAAGTAAGTGCTAATTGTATCATCACACGAGCACAGTACAAATACCAGGGCATGAGAGAAAAGATTATTGTGAGGGAAATGGGTATATGGCTGATATATGTTGCCATCAATTGCCCATCCCCTAGCATTAGTAAGTGTTAATTTTATTATCACACCAGCACAGTACAAATACCAGGGCATGAGATAATAGATTATTGTGAGGGAAATGGGTATATGGGTGATCTGTGTTGCCATCAATTGCCCATCCCCCAGCATAAGTAAGTGCTAATTTTATTATCACACCAGCACAGTACAAATACCAGGGCATGAGAGAAAAGATAATTGCGAGGGAAATGGGTATATGGTTGATCTGTGTTACCATCAATTCCCCATCCCCCAGCATAAGTAAGTGCTAATTTTATTATCACACCAGCACAGTGCAAATACCAGGGCATGAGAGGAAAGATTATTGCCAGGGAAATGGGTACATGGTTGATCTGTGTTGCCATCAATTCCCCATCCCCCAGCATAAGTAAGTGCTAATTGTATCATCTCACGAGCACAGTACAAATATCAGGGCAGGAGTGAAAAGATTATTGTGAGTGAAATGGGTATATGACTGATCTGTGTTGCCATCAATTGCCCATCCCATGCATAAGTAAGTGCTAATTTTATTATCACACCAGCACAGTACAAATACCAGGAAATGAGAGAAAGATAATTGTGGGGGAAATGGGTATATGGGTGATCTGTGTTGCCATCAATTCCCCATCCTCAAGCATAAGTAAGTGCTAATTTTATTATCCCACCAGCACAGTACAAATACCAGGGCATGAGAGAAAAGATATTTGCGGTGGAACTGGGTATATGGCTGATCTGTGTTGCCATCAATTGCCCATCCCCCAGCATAAGTAAGTGCTAATTTTATTATCACACCAGCACAGTACAAATACCAGGGCATGAGAGAAAAGATTATTGTGAGGGAAATGGGTATATGGGTGATCTGTGTTGCCATTAATTCCCCATCCCCCAGCATAAGTAAGTGCTAGTTTTATTATCACACCAGCACAGTACAAATACCAGGGCATGAGAGAAAAGATTATTGCGAGTGAAATGGGTACATGGTTGATCTGTGTTAGCATCAATTCCCCATCCCCCAGCATAAGTAAGTGCTAATTTTAATATCACACCAGCACAGTACAAATACCAGGGCACGAGAGAAAAGATTATTGTGAGAGAAATGGGTATATGGTTGATCTGTGTTACCATCAATTCCCCATCCCCCAGCATAAGTAAGTGCTAATTTTATTATCACACCAGCACAGTACAAATACCAGGGCATGAGAGAAAAGATTATTGTGAGGGAAATGGGTATATGGTTGATCTGTGTTACCATCAATTCCCCATCCCCCAGCATAAGTAAGTGCTAATTTTATTATCACACCAGCACAGTACAAATACCATGGTATGAGAGAAAAGATTATTGCTAGGGAAATGGGTACATGGTTGATCTGTGTTGCCATTAATTCCCCATCTCCCAGCATAAGTAAGTGCTAATTGTATCATCACACGAGCACAGTACAAATACCAGGGCATGAGAGAAAAGATTCCCAGCATAAGTAAGTGTTAATTTTATTATCACACCAGCACAGTACAAATACCAGGGCATGAGATAATAGATTATTGTGAGGGAAATGGGTATATGGGTGATCTGTGTTGCCATCAATTGCCCATCCCCCAGCATAAGTGAGTGCTAATTTTATTATCACACCAGCACAGTACAAATACAACGGCATGAGAGAAAAGATTATTGCGAGGGAAATGGGTATATGGTTGATCTGTGTTACCATTAATTCCCCATCCCCCAGCATAGTAAGTGCTAATTTTATTATCACACCAGCACAGTACAAATACCAGGGCATGAGAGAAAGGATTATTGCCATGGAAATGGGTACATGGTTGATCTGTGTTGCCATTAATTCCCCATCCCCCAGCATAAGTAAGTGCTGATTGTATCATCACAGGAGCACAGTACAAATACCAGGACATGAGAGAACAGATTATTGTGAGGGAACTGGGTATATGGCTGATCTGTGTTGCCATCAATTGCCCATCCCCCAGCATAAGTAAGTGCTAATTTTATTAACACACCAGCACAGTACAAATACCAGGGCATGAGAGAAAAGATTATTGTGAGGGAAATCAGTATATGGGTGATCTGTATTGCCATTAATTCCCCATCCCCCAGCATAAGTAAGTGCTAGTTTTATTATCACACCAGCACAGTACAAATACCAGGGCATGAGAGAAAAGATTATTGCGAGTGAAATGGGTACATGGTTGATCTGTGTTAGCATCAATTCCCCATCCCCCAGCATAAGTAAGTGCTAATTTTAATATCACACCAGCACAGTACAAATACCAGGGCACGAGAGAAAAGATAATTGTGAGAGAAATGGGTATATGGTTGATCTGTGTTGCCATCAATTCCCCATCCCCCAGCATAAGTAAGTGCTAATTTTATTATCACACCAGCACAGTACAAATACCAGGGCACGAGAGAAAAGATAATTGTGGGAGAAATGGGTATATGGGTGATCTGTGTTGCCATCAATTTCCCATCCCCCAGCATAAGTAAGTGCTAATTTTATTATCCCACCAGCACAGTACAAATACCAGGGCACGAGAGAAAAGATATTTGAGGTGGA